>PVIC010005460.1:6588-57854 GCA_004025085.1 Thryonomys swinderianus
GAATGAGGGTCCAACTACCAAATACTTAAGCTAATTCTGCTGGTAAGTCAGATTTAATTTCAAGTTAAAGACCATTGTATGAATTTGAGTAGGATTCCAGAAACCAGCCTGTTGCTTCCAGGGAGGGATAAGTGGATACAGGTAATGGGCAAACATTGGAACTGGATTCGTTCTCTCTCTTTCTCTCTCACGCTGCCCCCCCCCCCCTTAGATGAGCCATTTGGAAGGAGGCAGCACAGGGAAAGGGGATATAAACTGCAGAAAGCTTCAGCAACTTTATCATGAGTCAGGGATCCAAGGTCATCCTTAGGTCCCAGCAGGTCACCAAGAAGATTTTAACAACTCAGCATATTATTAGCGATTTATTATAGCAAAAGGATACAACGAGAAAAGGATCACAGAGCAGAGTCCGGAGGAAGCCAGGAGAAAGGGTCCAAGGGTTCTCTTCCAGTGGAGTACACAGGACATGCTCATTCCTCTAGCAACCAGTGACAAGGTTTCTAACTGAAGGCTGGTCATGCAGGCGCCCTTTCCTAGGCTAGTGTTTCAGATCCCTGAAAGGAAAGCAAATGTTCACCATGAACCACACTGTGCATTAGTTTAGGTATAGTCAGTTAATGTCTTTGCTTGTTTTCTCTCTGGTGGAGGAAGTTAACAGGATTGGACATGGGGTTTGGCCTTGAACTTGTGATCTCCCTGCCTCAGCATCCTAGAGTGTTAGGATTAGAGGCATGCGCTGTGGTACCGGGCCACGTGAGCTGTTCTTAGCAGTTAGAGTGAATGGTGAGAAGCTCCTGGACTCCCAAGTTCAGAGGCTACCAGTGGCCGAGTTGGCATGCAGAACTTTCTAGGGACTGCAGTGTCAGGCCGCCTGTGTTAATGCTCTTCTGTATTTGAAATAGTTTGCTTGGTGTTTCTTCTGTTATTATTAATGTGGAATATAAAGTATGTAGACTCAATCGCCTCTTGAAATTTGATACCAAAATGTTTTGAGACTTAGACATTTTAACTAAATTGATTACTAAGTTTCTGGAAAACAATTCACAGTGTTCACAGTTTGTGCTGTTTTTTAACTCCAAAGAAAGTTATTTCATGCTAAAGTTTTCTTATTTCCAAAAATAAGCTATTTTTCTTAGGATTCACTTGAAGAAATAACGTCTGTGAACGTGACCATCTGCTTCAAAGCAGATATTGGGTTCTTCCCCCCCTTTCTCCCATCTTTTGGTTCCAGAGGGTCTATTTGAAACTTGCCATCTTTACTAAGTAACCAGTTTTCTTTCTTTCTTTTCTTTTTAATAGGCCAAGATGCTGAATTATCAGGGACACTTTCACTTGTCTTGACACAGTGTTGTAAGAGAATAAAGGATACTGTTCAGAAACTGGCATCGGACCACAAAGACATCCACAGCAGTGTTTCTCGGGTTGGAAAAGCCATTGATAAGGTATAGTATTGAAGGAAGTGATGGATGTGTTTAGTATCGTCCTGGTAGTGCTTTGACAGCATTAGCTCTTTCAAATTATTTTCTAGTCCTCTTTTCTTTTGCTAACTTTTATAGCTGTACTTTTCCTGTGTTACTCTTACCAAAGTTTTCTGTTGCTATTATTTAAAAAACAAGACCTAAACCTCCCTCCTTGTCTAGCTTTGTTCCTTATCCCTTTGCTTCTGACTAGAGCCCTGATGAATAGAGTTGCAGAGAAATTTAACCTTGTATGTGGGAGTTTGTTTACAGGAGAAACTCTTCTGACTTCCTGAGTAACTCTGTGAAGGGATGATTGGAATAACACCCAACTTCTGTCCATCCTTCTCGCCTCACTCATCCTAAGTCTTATGTGCTGTGGGCACACTCGTTGCTTTTCTTAAGGACGGCCTTCTGTGTGAGTGAGTGAGTTGGTCGGTGGCCAGCAAAGCTAGTTCTTTTTGTTGAGTTATTTTGTGTGCATGTGATGTTTCTTGAGTAAGCAGTTTTGGGCATAGTGGTTGGCTCGTAAGCAGTTGTCATTTTTACACCAGGCCAGTTTTGCTCGTGGAGTTCATTGCCCTCTTGGGACCTGTTGACTCAGCCCAGGGTTGCTTTCTGATGACTCTGATCCTTGAGCTTTTGGAGAAGTTGTGACTGGTGTTGGGCATTTCGCTTCACTCATAGTGAAGGTCTGGGGGAGGGGCAGGGTTAGTGTCTGTGGAGAGCTTTTGACGCAGAGACCATTCTAAATGTGTGGTCCAATGTGCTGTCTCATCTATATGCGCAGCAGTGATGGCTGTGAGAGATGGCAGAAACTCCTTGAATGCTAGGTGAGTCCTAACTCTTAGGTCTTCCCCACTGTCTGGAGTTAACTCAGGGAGCGGCACTGTAGTGTTAGCCGGCTGGGCTCTAGGCTAAGCTGGAACTGCTTCTCAGGATATCCTGTTCACTGGTGGGTGTGTTTTGACAGGACTGCAGCGATAGAAGCTCTGGAGACTTGTGTGGCCGTGGCTTAAAAGAGTGTTTGTAGCATTTCAGTGAGCTGTCACTACTTCCATAGTGAATTGAAGGCTTTGGCACAGCCAAAGGTCAGAGTGCTGCTGACAGCAACAGCATCCTAGCCCCATTATTGGGCTCATGGTGGCTGTTGCCAGTGCGTATTTTCAGAAACACCCCTGAGGTGGTGGAGCCTGTTTGGTAAGTCCAAGGCAGTGAGCACAACTTTGGAAGTAAGTTAGGGATGAGCCTTGTTCAGGACGGTGAAATTGGAAGCCTTTAGTTTACTGGTGCCTGAAGAGCTGTTGATGTGGATTAGGTTCAGGATTGTGGGGTAGTCTTATGAGACTTTAGGGCTGGTCTTAAATCATTTGTGGGCAAGGAGCCGTCAGTTGTCTAGAATAGTAATGACTGGGTGTATTTAAGAAGCTTTCAGACTGTGATCAAGGCATCCAGTGATTCTGACCACTCACTGTTAGTTCCTGGGGACCTCTGATCCACTTCCGGGTTGGCTGCTTATGATTATGGTGGAATTAGAAGGTGCTGTAACAGTGAGAAGACAGTTCTTCCAAGGTAGCCTGTCAAAATATTCCAGAGAAAGAACCCCGATTCTTTGATTAAGTGGGGATACTCTCATCACCATACCTCAAGTGTGGACTGTGGGCCCTCTGATCAGCAAGAGCTGGGTAAATGATTCACCAGCGGTCCATTCTGCCAGTGGTAGGGCTACCATTTCCCCCTATCTCCTAGTGGATGTCTGTTGTCTTGTCATAATTATTGTCACACTCTCTTTTCCTCTCATCCTCTTGTTGGTGATTTACTGAGCAAATCTTCCTCAGACCTAGCTGGTCTTTACAGATATTCTTACAGGTCATCAGATTTCCTTACTAATCTTTGAGACAGAGCATTCAGATATGCTGGATACCAAAAATGGAACTGTCTCTGGATATCAAGAGAATACATTTATAGTGAGCAATCTACATGGCGACTTTCTGAGGGGATGGTTTGCTTGAGGGAAATGTTCCTAATTATATTCTAAAATTTATTCTTACTCAAAGGATTCTAGGTGACCTGGATTCTTCTCATCCATCCTATGAAGCTATGTTACTTAGCTGATTGTGACAAGTACATGTTGAGTCGTAATCCAGGGCCACAGGGAGGAAGCCTAGATCTCTTAGCGCAGTTTACTCTCATCTTTCAGTTCACTCTTTCCATGCACTTTGGGCATCTACCTCTTTAGTCAAGGAGGAAGCGATGCCTAGAAGCTACCGAGGCATTGTACACAGGTTTCTTTTGTATGTGAGGGTTGCTTGTCACATTCGAGTCCGATGATTGAAAGCCTCCACTGTTGACTTGAACCCAGTAAATTGTGTAAGCTCCGGGCACTTTGTTGTAAAGCTGGGTGGACTCATGCATTGGTGTTGAGCAAACAGGCTGAAACCACCGTGGCCCAAGGTTTGTAGTACCACAACAGAGACCTGAGTATCAGACTGGAATGCTGTCTGGCAGCTTGGGAGTGCCATTTGCTGCACACATGCTTCTGTCCTTGCGGCCTGATAGAGAAGCTCGTTGCTCTTTTTTGAGCAGGGCATGGTGGCTCATGCCTGTAACCCAGCATTCAGGAGGCAGAGGCAGGAGGATTGCTGAGTTCGAGGCTGGCCTGGGCTACATAGTGAGCTCAGGGCCAGCCTGAACTAAAAGCGAGATCTTTTCTCAAAAAAAAAAAAAAAAGAAAGAAAGGACAGACCAGTTGATGGCTGGGCCTGGTGGGCACACTGTACTGACAGCAGTTAGGTTCTGAGGCAGGAGGAGCATTGTGAGTTCAAGGCCAGTCTGGACTATGTAGTGAGACTTATCTCAGCTTCTGCCCACAACAGAAGGATCCCTGGCGCAGTCATTGTATGTGTGCAACAGGTGTATACAGACACCTGTGTGTGAGTATGACACTGGATGTTCCAGTTTGTGAGTCACCATGTTTAGCATCCCCACCTTTCTCAGAAAACTCTTGAGGGTGTGGAGATTTTTATTCTTATCCTATAAGTAAGAACATTGAAATTTACTTAGGGAGCTAAAGTTCACAAACATGGTAGAGTGGTTCAGCTGAGGTTAAAATCTTTCACTCCAAAAGCCTGTTATTTGGAGAGTCCATGTCATTGTGCCTAGGGTGTTTTAATAAGCAGGTTGATTTTTCATGAGAAACATCAGTAAATTTTTGACATGCTGAGTGTTTTTTTTCCTTAATGTTTGACGATTTCTTATGTATTAAAATTATCTGGTTATTCTCTGAAAATGTAAGCAGAAAAGTTGGTGGTATTAGCTAAGACACTTTATAGTTTGGCTCTTTTTGTTGTTTTTGTTTTTTAGACAAGGTCTTACTGTACAGTTCAGGCTGGTCTTGAAATCACTATGGAGCCCATGTTTGCCTCTAAATCACAATGATTTTCTTGACACAGCCTCCTGAGTTGCTGGGATTACAGGTGGGCACCACCATGCCTGGGTTGCTTTTTAGTTATTCTGAACAAAAAGAATTGCAGAAGATTTCTGCTTCAGCACCCTCACGATGGGGCTGTAACCTGTACATGTTGTTGCTGGACGACTTGAACCATTGGGTGGCTTGTACCACTGGTGATACAAGTGGAACAGTCACACACATGTCACTAGGGTTCACACCCATGGGAGCATGTCAGTGTATTAACTTTTAAGATGCCCGTAGTATGATCTGTATTTTAAATAAAGGATAATCAGCCTGTAAGATGCTTTTGACAGGTAGCTGGGCATGGTGGTGCACACCTATAAACCCAGCACTCAGAGGGAAGCAAAAGCAGATCACTGAGAGTTTGAGACCAGCCTGGGCTACCTGGACTACTTAGTAAGAACCTGTCTCTAAAAAAAAAAAGAGTCTACGACAAGTTTTTGTTTAAGTCTCAAATCTGCTGTGGTGTAGTTAGAAGCTAAAAACAGTATGACCAGTTTGCTCATGTAAAAGTGCTTTATGTACAACTAGGAAGATTGTGAGGTGATACACAGTAGATTTGTATGGGGCTGTAAAGGGAAGAAAACTATGCTCTTATTTATCTTGGGCTTACAGAGTTCATGTCTTAAATACACCAGGAAGGTGGGTAGGATTTAGAGCAGAGTGGTGTTCTATGGGATGAGGGCAGGGGCGTAGAGTCCTGTATGACCTATGTTAGACTTGAGATTGACTTTATCAGGCAGCTGCCCTTGCTGGGTGCAGGGAAGGTTCAGGGGAAGACCTCTGGGGTATGGATATGATCCAACGGGAGACTAGAGGAAAACTGAGTAAATGAGGAAAGTCATTGAGGAGCAGTTCAGTTTCATTAAACAGAAAGAAAATAAGGAGTAGTCAGGGTAAGGAGATAATAACCGTGTTCCAGACACTGGACTGCATGCTTTATAGCATTTCTATCCCACGATGCATGTATGTTATTTCCATTTAGTGTATGAGGAAACTGAGGTTCAGTGATCTTAAGTGGGGTCACTTGTCCCAGGTGTATGACTTGGAAGTGATGGATCAAGCTTTGGAAAACATTTTCACTGGGGAGTCTTTTCTTAAATGCTCCTATATTAGAAAGAGAGAGAGACCGTGGCAGTGCTGATGATGTTGACAAAAGGGAGAGGACAGTTAGACAGCAACTTCGTCCCTAAACTGATGTGCCACTAGATGGAGTAGCTACACTGACAAACCAAAGTGCTGAGCAACTTAGAGAATGAGCAGTCAGGGTATACAAAGTGAAATGTTAAGAATGAGTAGGAGGAACTGCTTGTATGTCAGTATGACTGGATATAGGAGAAGAAAAAGTAAATGGGAAAAATAAGACCTTGTGCAAAAATGTAGACAGAATAAATGACATTAGATAATATGCTACTGCTGCTCATTCATTCATTCATTGGTACTGCGAATTGAACTCAGGACCTTGAGCTTGTAAGGCAGGCACCACTGATTTAAATCCCCGCCCCAAATATATGGTGTTTCTTTAAAAAAAAAAATTGTTTTTATTAATGGGGAAATGAACCCAGGGCCTCAGCTACATCCCAGCCCTTTTTAATTTATTTAGTTTTGGGAGACAGCATCTTACTGAGTTGCCAGGCTGAATTCAGACTTGTGATCCTTCTGCCTCAGCTCCCAGAGTGCTGAGATTACAGGTCTGTACTGCCACACCCAGCTGCTACTAATACAGTCCTGTTATATACAAGTGTGCTGAACTGCTGCTGGGCTTCTGGAGCCTCAAATGTTCCAGAATCTCACCATCCAGCACACTTCTGCACCCTGCCTTTTGGAGTTGTTTGACATAATCTTTGTGTTTTGGTCAACCTGCTCTGCTCCTTGCCTTCTTATCAGAACATATCAGAGAAGTTTACTTGAGTGACTTCTTAGCTCTTACCATCCTAGAAGCAAAGGAAAAAAATTGATACAACAAATAACCTCAGAGCATTAAGGACTATTTCTCTTAGGCAACCCCTGTTGAGAAGAAAGGTTCATCATCTTAAAATCTGGATTTATCCCCGTGTTTGCATTTGTTTTCTGGTTCTGTCATCTCAGGCAGGTTAATCTGAGTTTTCAGATTTGTATTCAGGGACAATAATCCCAATCTTACAATGTGCTGTGAAGATCAAGCTAAAGAATATTTTAAAACCCTCTATTAATATCCACCAAACAGTAAATCTTTCAATATATAGTGCTGTATCTAAAAGCCACCTCTTCCGTGCTATAGTTAAAAGAATCAGAAGAATCAATACACAATGTAAATACTACAAAATGCCTTAATGGAAGTATTAAATAACAAATTCAGTACTTTAAAATCATTTAAAGAGCCGTGCATGGGGGGTGCAAGGGTATAATCTCAGCACTTTGGAGGCAGGGAAATTGCTGTGAGTTTGAGGCCAGCTTGGGCTCCATGGCAAGACCTTGTCACAAAAACACAAAAAATCAGGAGTCCTACAATAGCAAAAGCAATGCTAGCCAACAAGTTCATGGCAGGGAGTATTATAATCCCCAGTTTGAAACTATACTACAAAGCCACTGTGAAAAAAAAATAGCATGGTACTGGCAAAGAAACAGATCTGAGGATTAGTGGAACAGACTAGAAGATCCAGAAACAACTGCAGGTACACTAAGCTTCCTCATCTTTGACAAAGGAGCCAAAAGCCCTCAGTGTAGGAAAGAAAGCCTCATTAACAAATGGTGCTGGAAAAACTGAGTTTCAGCTTGCCAAAGATTAAAGCTAGACCTATCTCTTTCTCCATGCACCAAACTAAAATCAAAGTGGATTAGAGACCTAAATATTAAAACAGAAATACTAAACCTGCTGGAAAATAGGTTAGGTAGAACTTTTGAAGACATTGGCATAGGGAATGACTTTATGAACAAAACCTCAGCAGCACAGGAACTAGCAGAAAGAAACAACAATTGGGATCTCATCTTACTAAAAAGCTTTTGCACAGCAAGAGAAACTACCAACAGAGTGAAAAGACAACCTATGTTATGGAAAAGAATTTTTACCAGCTTTTTCTCAGAGGACTACTATTTAGAATATACAAAGAACTTAAAATCAGCCCCCCCCCTTTAAAGACCAAATTGAAAAATGGACATCTGAAATGAATGGACATTTTTCAGGTTAAGTAAAATCAGCTAAGTTGGGCCGGAGGATTAGCTCAGTGGTTCCGGCGCCTGCCTCGCAAGCGTAAGGACCTGAGTTCGATCCCCGGTTACCACATATAATGCTGGGCGTGGTGGCTCACGCCTGTAATCCCAGCACTCGGGAGGCGGAGACAGGAGGATTGCTGAGTTCGCGGCGGCTTGCCTGGGCACCATAGTGAGCTCAGGGCCAGCCTGAACTACAAAGCAAGACTGTCTCCAAAAAGCAAAAAAAAAAAAAAAAAAAAAAAAAAAAAAAAAAAAAAAAAAAAAAAAAAAAAAAAAAAAAAAAAAAAAAAAAAAAAAAAAAAAGCAGCTAAGAAACATACTAACAAATGTTCAACATCGCTGGTTGTACGAGAGATTTAGATGAAAACAACTCTTGAGATTTCCTCTCCACAAAGAATGGCTGCTATCACAAAATCAAACAACAACAAATACTGGCAGGGTTGTGAAGAGAAAGGAATGTAGACTGGTGTAACCACTGTGGAGATCAGTGTGTAGATTCCTCAAAAAACTAGGACTTGAGGTGCCATTTGACCCTGCTATTTCCCTGTTAGGTATATTACATGAGTTTAAAAGAATCAAACCACGGCAGCATAGGTACACCCGTGTTTATAGCAGGTCAGATTGTAATAGCTAAATCTTGGAACAGCCCTAATGCCCATGAATGGGAGACTGGAGAAAGAAGATGTGATTATTTTATAAAGTGCGACATTACTCTGCCATAAAGAATGATAAATTTGAGTCCTTTATACTCAAATGGATGTACCTTGAGGACATACTTATAAGTGAAATAAATAGGACATAGATGTGTAAATACCGTATCTTTTCTCTGGTATGAAACACTGAAGGTGTAAATAAATGCCAGAATGCATGATAGGTAGTGTGAAATAGGAAGAAGACATGCAAAAGGGAAGGGTAGGGCCGGAGATTTAGCTCAGTGGTTCGGGCACCTGCCTCGCAAGCACAAGGTCCTGAATTGGATCCTGGTAACACATACAATGCCGGGCGTGGTGACTCACGCCCACCAGCAATCAGTACCACATACCACAGTGCCCAGCGTGGTGGCTCACATCTGTAATCCCAGCATTCGGGAGGCAGAGACAGGATTGCTGAACTCGAGGCTTGCCTGGGCTACATAGTGAGCTCAGGGCCAGCCTTGAACTACAAAGTGAGACGTTGTCTCAAAAAAAAAAAAAGGGAAGGGTGGGTAGAGGAGAGTAAAGAAGGGAAAGAAAACATTTGATACCAAAGAAAGGAAACAAAGTTTATGTATATGGGGGTGAAGATTATAGGGAGGACAGGGGAATGGGAAAAAATGAGACTCATAATGTGTCATGTACAAGTACAAATTCTCTGTGTTGGATGTGATCATAATGCATACATAAAACATACCAATAAAGCCAATTGCAACCCAATTTCTAGACTTCCAGACTGGATGAATCTGCATAGCTTAATGAGTAGGCCTCTCTGTCAGGCTAACCTCACCTAGATGCTCCACTAAACACAATGTTCCATCTTCATGCTTAGACAAAAGTACCCTGCATCTTGGTATCAGAGCTGACTGCAGAGCTCCAGGCTTTTCTGTGGCCTGAACTGTAATTTAACAAATAATCATTATCAACTGAATGAATCACACAGTTTCATTCATTGGACCAGGAGTAGTAAGAGAAACCCAGGTGTGCATGCTGGAGCCAAAGGTGCCACATGACAGGGGATCCAGAAACCTGAACCCCACTGTCTCCTCAGCGGGTGATCTTCAGACTGAAGAGGGCGCTGACGCCCACTGTGGATAAAAAACATTTTAAACACTCTCCACCACTCTTCAGCAGTAACTAGAGAGTAAGTAATTCAAGAAAATGCTGTAGACAGTGCCTAATCTTTTACAAGCCTGTAATAAAATCCTGTATCTTCACAGTCAAGGTGGAAGAATTTGCTTTTAAGATTATGTGGTTTGATGAGGGTGCTGCTATATTCGCTGTGCCCTGCTTGCTTAGGCTGCAGTGCTTGGTCTGAGGATGGACCTGCCACATCATGTTGTCTGTGCTGTGTCCGGGGCCAGTGCTGCCCCACTCTTTCTCATTGGAGCCCTGAAGAAGGAACTGGGAATGTGGAAGCCTGGAAGTGATCAGTATCCCTGGAAAGAATCTGGTCTCTGGAGGGAAACAAAGCTCAGGTACCAGGAAAAGGGGCGCAGAAAGGTCTTCTGTACAAGTCCAGCATTGGGCTCGGGGTGGATCAGTATGAATCTACCTGTCTCTTCTCTTAGAGAACAAAGGAAATGGAGGATTGGGCAGCAGAGAGTATCAGTGTTTGAAGAGGCACCATCTTGTTGATGCTGGAGGCAGCACACATCTGTAATCCCAGCACTTAGGAGGCCAAGTTAAGTTCAAGGCCAGCCTGGGATACAGTGAGACCCTGTCCCTCAAAACCACACAAATCCCCTTTGCCTAAAGGGGGGAAAAAACCTGATTATGCCCCACTACTAGGTTTATTTCTCCACCTGTGCTTTGTGAAGCCCTGCTGTCTGATAAATGCCTAAGTATTCATTATTCCATCATGGGCCATGTGTGTCATCACCAGCTTAACTAAGCATTGCCACATAGTTCCCTGAAGAGTTGATACCCATTCCCAGCCAAACCTGTACACTGATTGCAATTTACTGAACATCTATGACAGTTCCCGCTTCTCATTACTCTTATGATAACAGATTTTTTAAAACCTTTTAAAATTAATCAGATGGTTGTGGATTAATATCTAATTAGTTGTACTAATTTTGGCTTTCTTTGGTGATTTTTGAGTTGAGCATCTCATATTTGACCCATAGAGTTGCCGACTTTCCTAAGTCTCATGAATCTGATCCAGTTTTTCCTGTTGGGTTGTCCTTTTATTGAAAGGAGATTGTGTGTGTTTACAAGCTCTTCTGTATATTAATCTGTGGGTTGAATGCAAAATAGCGTCTTTTACAAGTCTTGAGAGGAGCTAAAACCCAGGTCTTACTGTGATGTGTCCTTAACCAGTCTGTCTAACCATGTTAACTGGATGCTGAGAAGGAAAACAAATTCCCAGAAGTTGCAGCAATGGTGTATTGTTAAATTCATGCACAAATATTTCTTTAAAGTAGATGAGGGAGGTTTGAAAAATACATTAACAGTATTAAGATAATTTATACTTAAGAAAAGTGCAAATCACATGTCACTGTTAACTGCTTAGTAATTACAGATTTATAAAATGTATTTGAAAAAAAAAGTTTTTGTTAGTGAAAGCAAATCCTAAAAGTATGACTGACATGTAAGTATGTTCATGATTTGGCCAGAAATACAAGGTGTTCTGTAACTTTTTCTGTTTAGTCTCAGCCTCCAAACTTCAAGTAGCGTAGAACACATTCTTGAATGTGTGGTTTTCTTGGTTTCCCTTTTTAAATCTTTTGGTTTGTTTGACTCTTATCCTTACCATTTAAGAACATTATGCCAGGTTTTTCTTTCCTTTAAAAGTAAGAAAGTAAGTGCTGGGCATCGTAGTGCACACCTGTAATCCCTGCACTCAGGAGGCTGTGGCAGGATTGCTGAGAGTTCAAGGTAAGCCTGAACTACATAGTGAGACCTTATCTTTAAAAAAAAAAAAAAAAAGGAAGGAAAAATTATAGTAGAGATGCTAATAATAGGCAGGTGTTTCTCTTTATCAGCCACTCCTTGGCTGGTTTACTGTACTGCTGATTTCTGGGCAGCCATGCAAATGAGCTTGGTCACTTAGCAACAGCAGCTGGAACCAATCTCTGATGCAACAGTGTGTAAGGACCTGCAGTCAGAACAAAGGGGTCCTGCACCCCCAGCCTCTCATTTAAGCTTCTTCACTAGGTACAACCAAAGTAAAAATTTGAAATTATTTTATTCACCTCAATGATTTAAACTGGAAAATCAGAGTGGTAGAGAAAAACTCAAAAGAATGCATGCACACCCACCCTTACCTTCCAAGGGTAGCAAATAAGTTTTAGGGCACGAATATAGTTAGAGATATTTTCAGTGTAGGGGTTGTTTGATTTTTCTCACCTATGTAGTGGAGACTATAGTAAGCTTTAAGGAAATAAAGGTTGATGAAGGACAGCGATGTAAACTTTATAATGAGGTCAAAGGATAATGTTATTCTCTTTAATGTTTTCTAGATGATCTACTTTTTTGTTTTTTTTGTGGCTATACAGGAGATTATACCCACAGCCTTCGCAATGAGTTACATCACCAGCCCATTTTATTTTTGATTTTAAGATATGATCTTGGTCAAGTGACTCAAGCCAGGGTTGAACTTGCGATCCTCTTACCTCAGTCTAACAGAGTGCTGGGATCATAGGTGCACACTCTCTCTTCTGGATAACTTACTGTGCACATTAAGAAAGTTATTCAAAGAATTTTTTTTTTTTGATCTGAGCAGTTACTGGCTGGTAGTGGCTTAGTAAGTTCTGACTGGTTGTATAATGCCAAATGAAGTGTCTTTGGAAATGTATCTTCCAAAGTTATTTCATATTTTCTTGAGGAATAAATAACCGTGTTGAGGTTTGATGAGGTTGGAGAATAACCAGTAAGTGATTGAGTAGAAACATGGAGGTTGTGTTTGAGTGGAATGAAGTTAAGAGATAATGAAGAACCTGTCAAATCAGCCTGAGCGCTTCTTGGATATAATGTGCACATAGACATTGTAAGGGTAATAAGCAGATTAGTAGTTTGTAATGTACTCCGTTGTGCTTATATGCCCATCCTTTTATTCATTTGGATCGCTTTTGGAGAATAAAATGAGACAACATAATATCTGTCATCTTCTGGGCTTCTGTTCTAGTCCAGAAGAAGAACAAAATAGACCACTTCATTGTTCTAGCTGACATAGGCAAAGAGAAGTAACTTGCTTAGAGGTACCAATCAACTATTATAAATTAGGTCTCAATGGGCAGAATCTGCTGGGCAGAAATGAAACTTGAGAACTTTCACCAGTGATTGTAGTTCTTCAGTGTTAGTGAACCATGTGTTCAGTATGTGCAAGGCCCCTGGCTCAACCTTCAGCACAAAAAGTCTGTTTTTTAAGAAAGTGATTAAAAAATATAGTCTTTCTTTTGTCTGAATGATTCCAAATCTTGTGTGTTTAGCCGTTGGTTAAATGTCTAAAATGGTGATAGATACCTCTTTATAGTGCAGAAAATTGTGCTTGGTTTTGGAAAAGAATGTTGTCCTGTCTTGTGGTGATTGTGAATAGTTGGTTGTTTGCAGTTGTTGTTGGTTACTTAGTATTTCTCCTCACATGTCCTGTAAAACAATTCCTTGTTGACTAGACTATATTTTTGCAGTGGTTGACTAGGATTGTTGTTTCACTTATACCAAAATGATTTTGTCTAGCAGACTATGCTTTTAAAGATGTAAGTACTAGTGGTTACTAGGGGGCAGAAGCAAACTAGGCAACGGTTTTCAGATGCTGGGTGGATCTGTACCTCCTGTGCTTTGATGCTTTAGATTTTGTTCTTTGTTGTCAGAAGAACTGACTTTAGCAGTTGCTTTACAGCAGGTGTGCCAATGGCACATTCCTCTGAGGATGTTTTGTTTTCCTTCAACTAGGATTGTCTTTATTTCATTTTTGTGACTGAAGGATGGATATTCACGTTAGGTATAGAATTCTGAGACTAGTATTCTTTTGTAACTTGAAAAATCTCATACCACTTCTTTGTGAACCTAATGGTTTCTTTTGAGGCATCTGCAGTCATTGGAGCCACTTTCTCTGGCTGCTTCCAAGTTTTTTTGTTGTTAGGTTTCAGCAATTTGATTGTAAAGTGTCTGGGTAGGATTTCTTCTCTGTGGAGTACACTAGGGTTCCTGAATCTGTAGATTTTTATCACTGGCAAACTTGGGAGATGTTATTTAGATATTTTAACTAAGTTGCATTCTTTCTCATTTGCTTTTTCTGATGATGTAAATGTTAGATCCTTTGTTTTCCTGCAGGCTGTCAAGTCTGTGTTCATTAAAGCCTCGTTTCTGTTGTTTTGATGGATTTTCTCTGGCTTCATGCTCACCATTTTCAATCTCCTTTTCTGAGCCTATCCAGTGAAATTTTTTATTTTGATTACTGTATCTTCTAAATCTTTGGTAATAAGCCTTTATGGCTTGTTTCAAGAGTTTGTTTCCAGGCTGGGGATTTAGCTCATTAGTTATAGCACCTGCCTCAGGGTTATAAATTCAATCCCTGCTATCACAAAACAACAGGAAGAGTTTATTTCCCCTTATTCTTTTTTTTTTTTTTTTTTTTTGAGACAGGGTCTCGCTTTGTAGTTCAGGCTGGCCCTGAGCTCACTATGTAGTCCAGGCAAGCCTCAAACTCAGCAATCCTCCTGTCTCTGCCTCCTGAGTGCTGGGATTACAGGCGTGAGCCACCATATCCAGCACTATGGTATGTGGTATTGATTGCAGGTGGGCGTGAGTCACCACACCCAGCATTGTATCTGGTTACTGGGGATCGAACTCGACCTTGCGCTTGCAAGGCAGGCACCGGAACCACTGAGCTAAATCTCCGGCCCTGTTTCCCCTTATTCTTGAAGTATTTTTAAAGGTTTGTTTATTGTTGTTGTTGTTTTGGCTTGTTTTGCTTTTGTTTTCTGCAGTAGCAGGGCTTGAACTCAGGACCTTGCCCTTGCCAGCCAGGCAGGTGTGGTGGCACTGAGCTATATCCTTGGCTCTTATCTTGGAGTATTTGTATAGTAATAATTACTCTGAAGCCTTAATGATTCTAACGTCTGTGTCATTTTGTTGTGTATCTTTTCCTTTGTAAGCTGAGATTTTCCTGGTTCTTTGTGTACCAAGTAATTTTTCTTTATACCTTCAGCATCTTGAGTGTTATGCTTTAGTACTCTTCATTTGTTTAAATTTTATGTACAGTGTTGATCTTCTGTCTAGCCAACTGTCTAGCCAGTTGACCTGACTAGACTCAGATCACACACATTGACTGTGGTTTAGTGTCCAGGTTGTCATTTCAGTGTCATGTACCAAACTGTGGCAACCTACCCTGGTCCTGTTCGGATTCCAAATCTGTAGCCTGCTGTGTAGACTCAGAGCCATGCATGCATAACTTCAGAGTTCATACAGTGCTTCCTTACCACCTGGCCGCCTTGCTCTCCCTCAGCCCTGACCTCTGTGCTGCACTTGTTGGGATGCACCATGGGTTGTTTAACAGTCTTTGTGTTGAGGGACAAATACTGTGTCTCACCCCTTCTCCCCATCTCACACAGTGGTGTTCTGAGTGTCCTTATACCAGTCATCACTGCAATATTGAAAGTATTACTGAAAGTATTACTGTATATGATGTCCAGAAATTAGTTTATCACCTGATGTTATTTTCACAGAAGTTACTCTTAAGTCTATGTATTTTTCCTAAATGCTCTGTAAAGTCTGCGGCCATACCATCCTGAATGTACCCGATCTTACCTGAGTACTCACCTTTTTATTTTTGGACCACTAGTCCAGGTATGGTTCACAGCGGACCAGTGGGAAGAATTCCTTCCCGTGATAGTTTTGATAAATTGGAGTTGGGTGTTTACTGAGAAGAGCTCAGTGACACGTAGACCACTCTTTCTCTTACTAAGTGGGATGCAAAAGTCATCTGTTGTCGATTCCCGTTTCTTTTGCAGAACTTTGATTCTGACATCAGCAGTGTGGGCATAGATGGCTGCTGGCAGGCAGACAGCCAGAGGCTTCTCAACGAGGTGATGGTGGAGCACTTCTTTCGGCAAGGCATGCTGGATGTAGCCGAGGAGCTCTGCCAGGTATCAGGGCGCCACTTGGGAGGTTGGGAGAAGAGCAGGGCTGGGGATATAGCTCCGAGAGAGAACACATCCCCTGTGTGCACCAGGACGCGTTTCTGTCCCCAGTCCTGCCAAAAGCAAAAATGGACAGTGACAGCACCCCCAACAAACAGAAGAAAGAAGGTGGTTTGTATTACTTACAGAGCAGAGTGAGTCTTCTACAGATAAATTTTTAATATTTTAATTATTGGAAATCACTAGGTTATTTAATTCAAGGAAATCTTTTTATTCCTTAAGTGGTGAAAATTGCGGTCCTAATGTTACCCAAGTTGTTTTTTCTTTGTTCCTGGCCCAGTAAGGTGGTCCTGAATAAAAGGGATCAAAGGCGATGTTACTTTCCCCTCTTTTCAGAGCGCTGGTTCATAAATGGGACAAAAAAGTTAACGTTTATTCTTCTGATCTAGCCCAGTTTAAAGAAGTTTATCAAGTGAATTTCAGATTAAAATTTATATCAGGTGAACAGTGCTTCTGTGTTTGTGCTGTCGATAAGCATAGTGATATCAGAACAGTTCTTCAATATCTGTAGTCTCCATAGCAGCTGCTGTGTATTGAGTATTTTACCTCAAGCAAAGCCCTGCTTTTATTCCTCACTGTGTCCCCTTCAAGTAGGAGTTACTCCTGATGAACACAGAAATCTGACATCTGGAGAACTAAGTAACTTGCCCGAGGCCATATGGGTTCTGTGTGAAGGAGCTGGGGTTCAGTCTTCTGTTCCTGTCTCCAAACTGTCCTGTTCAAAACTATTCAAATATGTTATAATTCAGATCTTTTTAACCTGTAGGAATTTCATGTGTGTTCACACATGTGCTTTTCATAGTAAATTAGTGCAGAGGCCCAGATAACGGTGACTTAGACAAAAATGAAATGTATTTTTCATGCACAGAAATACGAAGTGGTGAGAGGCCCACAGCATACGTGGAAGCTCTGTTCCATGCAGCTCTTAGCGATAACAACTCCTATATCTCTGCTGTTACTGGCCTTTGTTTTCCGTGAAGGAGAGAGTGTGCATGTTTATATTTCACTGTCCAGGATTTACGTCTCGAAGAGCATTACTCAGCTTTATCCCATGGTCATGTATCCAGCTAGGATGTAGGGTTCTGGTGCAAATCACATAATTTGAATATATTAAAACTGTCTTTGATGGCTTGCCCCATATTGCCTAAGCTACAGTACATCTTACTGCTGTGCCTTTATTTTGGTTACTTATTGCTAACAGAAATTCTTTCTGCTTTTTCAGGAATCTGGTCTTTCTGTAGACCCAAGTCAGAAGGAACCATTTGTGGAGTTAAATCGAATATTAGAAGCATTAAAAGTCAGAGTTCTGAGACCTGCTCTGGAGTAAGTTATTGAGTTTTTCTTCTGGCCAGTTTGTGAGAAAATGCTAAGTAAGAAAACTTACTTAGGAGACACTTGAGAGAGATTTTTAGATATATTTATCTTACCCAGGGCAGACTTTAGAGAAATCAAGGGAGAATTATGTTCTTCTAACCCAGTGAGATATGGGGAAATGCAATATGAGAAAGTGGTGTGCTCTTATCAGCTGCTCTGAGTTCCCATGGGGGAGCAGGGTTTCCGACGCCCCTGCTGTCTCGTCACTTGCTGTGCACTGGAGCTGTAACTGAGGCGCTGTTGTTCAGGCCGCCCTGTCTGATATCCGAGCTCCCAGACCGAGCTAGCAATCCAAGTTGGGATTAAGTGGGTGGTTTGAACTAAGTGGTGTGCATGAAGCCTGCAGAGACTGTACAAAGGCCCTCTATTCTGCATCACTATAGATTGTGGTGATTCAGTCTGAAGCCATTAATTCAAATTATCTGAAATCACTGGCTACACTGTAATAAATATTATCCTAGACAGTGTCAGTAAACTTTTCTGTAAAGGGCCATATAATAAGTACTTTACAGTTTGTAGGCTACATAAGGTCTCTGTCCCGTATTCTTACTTGTTTTATTTTATAAACCTTTAAAAATATAAAAGGTCGTCCTTGTTGATCTGTTACACAAAGCAGACAGCACGCTCTTTTGGCCTATGTTATGTGACTAGTTAGGAGTCACCTAGTTAGGTGAGTCACCTAACTAGATGACTCCTAGGTGACTCCTAGAATGTTTCAGTGTGAAAATAACCAGCATATTTGTAATAAATGGCACATAAAATGAAAATAAATTGGATAATAGCAGTGTGAGGATGTAACCCTAGAGTCCTGGTGTTTTAAAATGGAAAAATGGAGCCAAGCGTGGTGCTGCACATTTATAATTGTTGTAGGCATCCAAGATGTGACTTTCAGCATTGAAGACTTAGAAATTTCTGTGTGTGTGTGTATGTGTGTGTATATTTTTTTTGTGATAGGGTCTCACTTTGTAGTCCAGGCTGGCCCTGAGCTCACTGTGTAGCCCAGGCACGCCTTGAACTCAGCAATCCTCCTTCTCTGCCTCCCGAGTGCTGGGCTTACAGGCATGAGCCACCATGCCCAGCTGTGTGTGTGTATTTTAATGTCAGGGTCAGGTGCTTTGAACAGTTACTGACCTGCACAGTGTGGATTGCCAGTGGGTCTAAAACTAGTTCATACTAGGCAGTCTAGTCAGTAGTTAGGCAGTCTACTATAACATGACAACCATGGGAGTGGAATGAGAGGTTGTACTAGAAAATTATGACCGCTCTCTACCAAAAGTATCTTGATATCATTATTTCCACAATGGAGATGGCCTTCAACTGGGCAGGGTTCAAAGTTCATTAGTTGCTTCTTATCTTGTGTCTTCAGTACCGTGGTCAGCGCTTCTTTTCTTCCTCCATTACTAGCCAGTCTTTTTTTTTTTCTTCAAGTTTATTTACATTGTTAAAACATTGCTTATTATAAAGTTTGTAAGGTTTATGGGGATGTTTTCTTGAGATATGTAGCTCAGGCTGAACTTGAACTCACTGTATAACCCAGGCTAGCCTGGAACTCTCAGTGATCCTCCTGCCTCAGCCGCCAAAGAGGTGGGTCTTACAAGCATGCACCACCGTACCTAGTGTTTGAGTTTTGAGTCAAGTAATATATGAGCTGCACACAAAATGGAAAGGGACAACAGGATCAAAGTGCAGTAGAAGTACATCAATTGTCCCTTGCTTCCCGGTCACCTTATTGGTTATCACGCAGGTGGTCTCCATGATCTTTCTCTTATGCGTCCTTCCAGAGATATTCCATACACCTGCAAGTTTATGTGTATTATTATGCATATGTGCGTTTTTATGTAGAACTGGTTGTATATTATCACACCACTCTGTGTCTTGCTTTTTTTCACTTGAAATGTTTTTTATCTGAATTAGAGCATACAGAGCTGTTTTTTTGTGAGGGCTGCACAGTGTTCTGTAGTAAAGTTTATACCTTTATTTAACCTGCCTCTAATGATAACTGTTTAGTAGTTCCAGTCTTCTGCTTTATAAGCAGTGCAGCAGTGCATAGCTGTCATATTTTGTTTATAGCACATTCTGCTGTATCTTCAGGGTGCATCCTGAGAATGGTGGGTCAAGGTACATTTTACATTTGGATTTGAGTTTACAAAATTTTTCCCTCTAAAGGGTGCTCTAAAGTACAGTCCTACCACAAACAGCAAGTTTTGCTTCCCATCTGTGTTACTACAACTGATCTTTTCCCCTCATCTTCCTGCTTTTCTTCATAATCTTTGCAGGTCTGGTAAGTATTCATAGTGGAGCACGAACATCATCTCTTACTTTACATTTGCGTTTACCTTGTGAGTGAAGTTAGGGTGCATCTTCTCTAAGCTAGCTCACACCTTCCTTCTGTACAAGGTCTAGGGCTCTGGGCTTTTGCCCTGGGCTAATAGTCTTCTCATGCCAAGGTCCCTCCCTTTTCAGGCAGAGAGATCACTAAAGACACCACAGAACTGTTCCCAAGGGCCTGTGTGAGAGTTTCACCATGGCCTCTGCGAGCCTGTAGCATTTTTTTTTTTCTTTTGAGACAGGGTCTCGCTTTGTAGTTCAGGCTGGCTCTGAGCTCACCATGTAGTCCAGGCAAGCCTCGAACGCAGCAATCCTCCTGCCTCTGCCTCCCGAGTGCTGGGATTACAGGCATGAGCCACCACGCCCGGCACTGTGGCATGTGGCATTGATTGCTAGTGGGCATGAGTCTCCATGCCCAGCATTGTATGTGGTTACCGGGGATTGAACTCAGGACCTTGCGCTTGTGAGGCAGACACCGGAACCATTGAACTAACCCTCCGGCCCAATGTAGCATTTTTTTCAGATAGCTTACAGCTATTTGTAAACACCTCAACAGAAAACAATATGGAACAGAAAATAACTGAATAGTTGTAAAAAGGAGGGGGAAAGGTTACAGAGTTTTTGCCAAGAGAGAGAAAAACCATCGAAAGGGATTCAGATGCAGCAGGTCATGAGCCGCATCCGGGAGGCTGCTGCATTCGGCGAAGTCCATCTCCAAGGCCAGCAGCTTGGAGAGGCAGCAGATGTGCCGCCTGTGGATCAGTGGAGCGTGTGACCTGCTGTCCCACGGTGAGAAAATGCGTGCGAGACTTGAGAGAAATTGTAGTTCAGTGTGTGAAACACAGTTTGTAAGTGGGAACAGTTCTAGAAAATGAAAGCAAAGGGAAGCAGTCAGAAGCACCTGCTTGTGGAGCCCTGACTGGCACTGGAGAGCACGGTGACAGTGCTCAGGCAGTTCCTGGTGTCAGCTCTCTTTCTTGTTCCCAGCTGTGGCTTCCCATAGTGGGCATTTTTCCTGCTTCAGGCATTTTTCAGTAGCTGCAGAAGCCTAGAGGAGCCGAGGCTCTGATGGGGCCGGTGGAGAAAGGTGTAGTCACAACTTAACATGTTGGAGTTCGTCTCCCTAGAGTGGAATTTTCTCCCTCCATCCCAGTTCATTGGTCTTAATTCTGAAAAGACAAGAGAGCTGATCCATCTTTAACTCGTTCTGCCTGCACATTTAGTCTGATGAAGAAAGATGCCTCTAGTAAAGAAAGCTAAAAGGCTCAGTGGGAATGATATAGAAGAGAAGGTGACACAGTGGACCAGAGCAGCCAGAAAAGGAGAAACATTTGGAGCAGCATACTGTTTTCTGCTCCGTTTTACATTTACTGCTGGTGAAAGTTTATAGGGAGTTCCAGGACTGTATGAATTCCTTGGGAGAAAGAACAGACATTTTCTGAATTTTATCCTTACCAGGGACCTCAGCTGTTCTGTAACTAAATAGGCAAGCCATTACTAGAGAAATTAAGAGTCAGAAAAAAATGTAAACTTTATGAGATGAGGTGTTTAAAAGCACACGGAGCTAAACCAGTCTGTCCAGGTGTGCAGTATGGTAATTAATTAGCAGGAGTAGCTATTGGCCACTGTTACTAACTAGTCTCTGTTGCTTAGAACTTTGTGTAAAATGAGTGTGGGTATGTGTAAATAGATTAACCTATACCACTTTAGTTTGTTTTTTTTTTTTTAAAGCCAGAACATGGTGGCACACATCTATAATTTCAGCATTTGGGAGGCTGAGGCAGGAGGATCGCTGTGAATTTGAGATTAGCCTTGGCTACGTAGTGCATGAGGTCAGTCTGAACTGCACAGTGAAACCCTGTCTCAAACCCACCACCAAACAAACAGCATGTAAGAAAAAGACTCAGAGCTACTCTGGATGATTAAAATGTTAGCTCCAGTGATGGTCTGAATCCATATCTGAGAAGGTACTGTTTGGAAATACATTGGCCATGAAATGTTAGCTACCATTTTCCATTTCTAAAGCAAATTTTTAGGGCTCTTAAGTTTTTTGGCTGCAGTATGATCCTGTGATTTATTTTATTTTTTGCTGTTCTCTGAAGTTTTAGGCACCTGATTCACATAGCTATAATATCCTACCAATTCTTCATTTGTAGTGTTAAGTAAATAAATATTATACATTCCCTCACATCATCTTTTATTCCCAAGAAACAGGAAAAGAAACAGGAAGCTAGAAAATGTCTTAATAAAGGAGGTTCAAAAGGGGAGGTATTTATATACCTTTAAAATTACTATGAAAGAAGTAGGCATGGTGGCATGTGCCTGTAATCCCACCTACTCAAGAGGCCGAGGCAGATTTCAAGTTCGAGACTAACCTCCTCACTTTAGTGAGAATGACTCAAAAGGAATGGGAATGTACCTCAGCAGACCCTGGCTTCAACCCATGGTACTGAAGAAAAAAATTTCTCCAAAAGGTTGTAGTTGAATGTGCTGTGAGACTTGGCAAGATGTATTTTCTTTGTGTATTGCCAGAAATACACACCCACTTAGACTTGCAGAATTGTAAGGAGAGAGAGAGATAAACAGATAATGCTGTCACTAGGCTTCTGGGAGAACAGTCAACAGTGAAAGTGAAATCTTGTTTTCATTATTTTTGGAATGAAATGGAAATTCAAAATATGGAGCTACCTGTATGCCAAGTCTTTTCAGCAGCCTGACAGAATAATTAACGCTCATGTTTCTGTTGGGTAGTTGTGTTGATATAGGTTGCTTCTAACTTAGTCACTTGAGTAAGTAGTATTGTTTGGGGTCTGTCTGTGGAAGAGGACCAGAAGGTCTCTTCGTTAGAAGGTGGTGATAGTGACCAGAGGAACATAGCATTGTGATCTTACTGAATGTTGTTTCTTTTGGTCTCCAGTGTTTTCCTGTGTAGGGGGTAGTTGCAGGTCTCTAACACTGGTGATTTGAAAGTGGAAGTTTAGCACATCAGAATTAATAAGTAAAGGTTTAGGGAGCTTACTGGTTTGGTGTAGTGGTGATGATTTTGTAATTAAAAGTCAAAAGTGTTCTGCTGGGAATGCTGTTACCCTGAAAGTGGCACTCTGTTCCCTAATATCTCATCATCTGGCCCACATTTTTTTTTTTTTGGCGGTACCAGGGATCAAACTCAGGCCCTTGTGCTTCCAAAGTAGGCACGGTACCACTTGAGCTAAAATCTCCAGCCCCCTTACTCACATGTTTCTTAGTGCTTCTATAGACAGTTAAGATGTCAGTGCCCACTTACAGCTCTGTGCTTCCGGACATTCAAACTGGTATGTGAAGTGCAGAGTTATTCAGTAGTTTCAAACTGGTATTGTGCTGGGTAGTCTTTGAGTTTGGTTGTTACCAGATTAAGATTGCGATTGCCTTTTCTGGCTCAGTGAATCAGATTCCCAGATATTCATTATTATTTTTTAGTAAAGAAAACTTTTTTGAAGGTCAGCTAATACCTAGATGTAGTTATATCCCAAGGTAGTTTACACTGTAAGAATCAAAACATCTCTGTATTATATGGTTGTGTCCAAGTAATTTTTGTGTTTTAAGTATAATTTTCTTATTCAAAATAAATACATCTTAGTTACAAAATATCCAACACCCAAAGTTAACGAAGAAAAGGTTTATTTGGCTTACCATTCATAGAGCTTTCAGTCCATAATCAGCTGGCTCCAAAGAAGGTTGGCAGAAGGGGCAACAGCTCATGGCAACGGAAGACAGCAGAAGCAAGAGAGCTTAATAGCATTTTCCCACCCCTTTTGCCTTATTCAGACTACTCAGGGTTGGTAGCACTTGCTGCCTGTGATCCTAGTGTCCAAGAGCCCAGCAAGCAGTTTTCCCTGCATCAGTCAAACACTAGATTCATCCACCCTCCAAGGAGCCCCACCTCATTTGCATGCGGCTTTGGGGGAATTACACAGCCGTAACAGTGAAGAGCCTGCAGTTTGTTAGTCATTAAATATACATTGAGCTGCTTATAATTAAATGTCTGCTGTATGTACCCAAGGTTATAAAAATAGATAATTGAAAGAGGGATCTGGTCAACAAGTAAAATTGGATGTAATTAAAAAGATCTGAGAACATGACATCAAAATGAAGCTAGAACAAGACCTCAGTACAAATGTTGTGACCATGAAAACCCAGATAAAAATCTCTTCATTCTCTTTTCATTTAAATTGCTATGAGCAGAATGGTGCTGGTGGCTTAAATGGAGCATTTGCTTCTATTTTGGAGACCTTTTTTAAAACATAAGAAAGAAATCTTAGTTTGGCTGATATTCAGGCCAGAGTATTGAAGTGAGTTGCCTCCGTTGAAAGAAGACAGTACTGTAAACACAAGATTGAAGGAGAGAACTTTATTGCCAGGGAAGGATGTTTCACAGACTCAGAAGCTGTCATGGAGTAAGTGACGTTAAGCTGCCTAGAAGCTGCTGGTAAGGTGACAAGGCTGCTGGGAGATAGCACCCAGGGGCCCACAAATCAGTCAGCCTGTGTGTTAATGTGAGCATCAAAGAGGGCGACCTGACAAGAACTGATAAAGACAGGATGTGAGATGGAGAATAGAGATGGATGAACTTCTTAAAAGACTACATGGAAAGTGTCTGTCTTTAAATTAATACCTGTACTTATCTGGCGAGTTAACAATGTCCAAGGAATTAGGGTTAAGAAATACAAGTGAGAGACCAGAGATTTAGCTCAGTGGTTCCAGCACCTGCCTAGCAAGCTCAAGGTCCTTGGTTCGATCCCCAGTAACCACATACGCTCACCAGCGATCACTACCACATATCACAGTGCCGGGTGTGGTGGCTCATGCCTATAATCCCAGCACTTGGGAGGCAGAAGCAGGAGGATTGCTGGGTTCAAGGCTTGCCTGGGCTATACAGTGAGCTCAGGGCCAGCCTGAACTGTAAAGTGAGTTCCTGTCTCAAAAAAAACAAGTGTGGGTTCATGGGTAAATACTGGGGAGGTGACAGGGCATCCTAACAAACAAGGACTTAGCCTCAAATATGTGGGGGGGCGTAGAACTGGGGTGTCACATCCTTAGATTAGAAAGTGCATCTCTGCCAGGAAGGGAAAAGCTTAGGAATCTTTTTGCCTGGTGTGATTTTTTTTTCAAGTATTCAGAAGTTAAACAAAGACAATTGTTTTAGTGTAGAATGAGAAGAAACATGATCTTAGGAAACATGAGTGTCTGAAGTATGTAGTTCAGTGGTTGGTCAAGTGCTTCCCCAGCCTGTTTGGTCCCTAGCATAGGATAGACTTCTGTAAGTGCCTGGATTTAAATACCTACCTTGGACCCAGGAGTCTGGAAGGTGCCTCATGGAGTAGAGCCAGCCCAGCACAGCTGGGCCAGCGGCTGCTGTTGGACCTTCACAGAGGGGCTGCTGTCAGCAGGGTGTATCAGACTTGGTGTTGCACCTTGATTATACTCACTGTAGTGCCAGGCAAGGACCATCAACTTCTTTAAATTTAGGTAGATATTTCCAGAATCCAGATAATCAATAATAATTTAATCCCTTGACTTCAGGGTCAGAGAAGTATAACAATTTCAGCACAGGACATGGATGCATCAGCCAATGGAGCCCTCTTTTGGGAAAGGTGAGATCCAGAAAAGGGGCAGCTATGAAGCCCAGTCCCAGCCAGCTGCTCCACTTGAAGAGCTGAAACATTTTGTTGCTGTAGTTTGTGGAGTGCCTTGAAACTTACATTCATATCTAGGTGATTCCAGTGGTCCTTGAACTGGGCTGGCCGGGGAATATTTTTCCAACAAAGGGTCAAATTAAACTGTATGTTATGTATAGTTTTTGTATTTGAATATTTTAGAGAAGTAAATAATGCTTTTTTATTACTTGATTGCAACTTGATTTTGACGGGTGGTTGGGATATTTTTATACTTTATTGCAACCCTGACCTGGTAGGCCCCGCTCAAGATGGGTTATTCCAACTGTTTGTGCTGTTGAGGCCCAAGTGACTAGACTTTATATCATTTAATTGGGAATGTTATTTCCCTTGCTACACTAGCCACAAAGCTTTTTGGCATGGGGAAGGTGCTCTATTATAGTTTTATCTTCGTGGTAAGATGGAAAGCACCTGGAGGGGAAACAGTATTCAAATTGCATAACTGGGCCAAGGATTTAGCTCAGTGGTTCCAGCATCTGCCTGGCAAGTGCAAGGTCCCAAGTTCAGTCCCCCATACCACATATCACAGTGCTGGCGTGGTGGCTCACACTTATAATCTCAGCACTAGGGAGGCAGAGGCAGGAGGATTGTGAGTTCGAGGAGTGTTTGGGCTACATAGTGAGTTCAGGGCCAGCCTGAACTACAAAGTGAGACTGTGTCTCAAAAAAAAAAAATTCTTGTAGCTAATGAAAGTTTAAAAACAAGTGATTCTCTGCCAGAAGCTCTGATTCTTTTTTATGAATAAGCCGGTTCTTTGATTGAATGGCATCAAAGATGGAATCTAGGGCCCTGTGCTTGCTGTGCAAGTGTCGCACTGAGCTCCACCCCCACCTCAACAGTCTGCAAGGGGCAGAGCAGTGAGCACGGACCAGGCAGTCATGTCCTGAATCTCCCCTCTTGCTGTCACCTGCTTCAGAGTGTGGTCCTGTCGGAACCCAGGTGTACCACGTGACCCATCTTCCCTCCCTGCCTACCAAAGCCTTACTATCACCTGGGCCCTATAGGTGGTGATAGTTAAGGTTGCTTTCTTTACAGAGGCCTTGATGTAACCACAGCCTTCCACAAGAGGGCAGACTAAACCCTGTTTTTGTTGCTAGGTTTTAAACAATTTTAGACACACCTTGGTTGTATTCTTTTTAATTGAATTCTTTATTGATATATTTTATATACAGCTCACAGTTACACTCAACATTGGGGAATTTGTATCAGTATACTTAATTCTCATTTTTTACCCATATCCCTACCTACCCCATATACATATGCTTTTTTTCTTTTTAAATCATATTTATTCTTTCTCCTCATTACTTACCCCTACCACTTTCCCTTTGACTATTTCTTATTTCACAAAATCCACCCTACATTCTATAACTCATTTCAATGTACAGGTTCTCATATCAGAGAAAAGATACAGTATTTATAGATCTGTGGGCCAGAAATCTATTTATTTCACTTACTGGTGTGTCCTCAAGGTGTGTCCATTTGCATGTAAGTGACTCAGGCTTGTTGTTCTTTATGGCAAAGTAATATTCCATTTATTAAAAAAACACATCTTCTTTGTCCAGTCTCCAGTTGATGGGCATTTGGATTGTTTCCAGGATTGAGCTATCTGTATTCATATCATAAAATCATCTTCTTTTTTTTATAGATGGGCAGTATCAAACCGAGAAATGCTTATAGCGCAAAACAGCTCCTTGGAATTTAAGCTACACCGACTCTATTTTATTAGCTTGTTAATGGGCGGAACTACAAATCAGCGAGAGGCCTTGCAGTATGCTAAGAATTTCCAGCCATTCGCCCTAAATCATCAAAAAGGTAAGTCTGGAGTCAGATGTCATAATACTTGGAACAGGCTCTTGGCAACAGTGAAGTTAAATTTTTCTTAACTACTTCTAATGTCCATATTTGCTGATAAACTAAAACAACTATGGATGACAGTCATGTTAGAAGAGTTGTGACTGGTTGTAAAACAGTAATAAAGTGCTCAAGTCTCTGAAATGAAAACTTGAAAGAGACACTGCGGATTTGGGGGTCCTTTGTTAAGCTCAGAGGAAACTGAGAAATATGATTATAACCATGCTAGGAATAAGAGTGGAACACATGCTGGGTGGTAGATTGCTGTGAGTTTGAGGACAGCCTGGGCTATCTAGTGAATTCAAGGCTCTCTAGTGAATTACATAGTTAGACCCTGACTCAAAAAAACAAGAGTAGAACTCAGGAAGTTCAGTATTTCCTTTTTTTTTTAAGACAGGGTTTTGGTATATAGTTCAGGCTGACCTTGAATTCACTATGAAACCCAGGCTGGCCCTAACCTCATGGTATTCCTCCTGCCTCAGCCTCCCAAGTGCTGGCATTGCAGATATGCATGACCATACCCGAGTTAGAAGTTCAGTATTTTCAGTGCTTCCTACTTCTTCTGTATTTGTCCTTTTCTCTCCTGTACTTTGTCTTTAATTTAGGGTGAGGGAATTCTGACACCAGAATGTTTATATTATTTTAGGCTGGGTCAATTAAGATGGGATGTTCTTGTTTTTCTCTGCCTGTTTCCTGAAGTAAATCTTCAGGTGTGATTATTCACACCTCCACATTGCTGATGTCTTTTCATTTAGACATCCAGGTACTGATGGGGAGCCTCGTGTACCTGAGACAAGGGATTGAGAACTCGCCATACGTCCACCTGCTCGACGCAAACCAGTGGGCTGACATCTGTGACATCTTCACTCGGGATGCCTGTGCCCTCCTGGGGCTCTCCGTGGAGTCCCCTCTCAGTGTCAGGTACGGAAATGAGCCTTGTCTGCTTTGGAATCTCCTCACCTGTGCTGATGACGAAAGCCCAGAGGAGCTCCGTCTGCTGTGCACAGGTTGTGTTTTGAGAGATTGGCAGGTGGTGGTGATGTGGCTTTTGTGCCAAGGTTGCCCAAGGAGCCTCTGGTGTCCCAAGAGCCCTTCCCAAGGTTGTGACCCGGCACCCGCCGTGACAAGAGTGGCGCCGTGGTGAGAGCTGGGGCAGAGCTGCTGGCCTCCTCACACACTCTGAGTCTTCTCACCGCCATGCATCTGCAACCCAAGAAATGTTGCTTGGACTTCACAGTGTTCTTGTGAAACATGATTAATTTTAGCAAACTCTGACCTTTGAGTGGACACCTTTTTAACGCTCCATGAGAGGAAATTTGTGAAGAGCACTTCAGCTTCGTGCTCTGCTATGGTGGTGGCGTTGAGAAAACAGTGCACCTGAGTGTCATTTGATAATTCAGTGTCATTTGGAGCCAAACTAGTTACTATTAGAATATGGTTTATACTTGGGAGGATCACTGACAGAGAAACCAGTTACTCATGCTCAGGTTCCTGACATTTTTCTAAATGAATGAAGTAAGCCTGTTAAATCAAAGCAACTGACAGTATCCTGCCATGATGCTTAAGCTAAAACTGAAACCTCGTACACCTGACTGTGAGCTTGTCCTCTTCCCTTTTCATAAAGACTTTCCTGATGAGATTGGTGGTGGTAGCAACATATTTCATTGTTACATATTGGATGCAAAAGAGGCTGCAAGAATCCAGTCATCATTTTTAATAAACTAGGCATAGAGACTTGTATGAGTGTGAACAGTGGGCTGGGATTTAGCTCAGTGGTTCTGGCACCTGCCTTCCAAGCATAAGATCTCACATTTAATCCCCATTACCAGAAACAGTGTAAACAGTGCCACTCTTCATACATACATTTTCATTTTTAAAAAGCTCTTTAAGGGCCAGAGGGTTAGCTCAGTGGTTCTGGTGCCTGCCTCGCAGGCACAAGGTCCTCAGTTCGATCCCCAGTGACCACATATAATGCTGGGTGTGGAGACACGCTCACCAACAATCAACACCGCATACCACAATGCTGGATGTGGTGGCTCACGCCTGTCATCCCAGCACTCGGGAGGCAGAGACAGGAGGATTGCTGAGTTCGTGGCGGCTTGCCTGGGCACCATAGTGAGCTCAGGGCCAGCCTGAACAACAAAGCGAGACCCTGTCTCAAAAAGCAAAAAAAAAAAAAAAAAAAGGCTCTTTAAAAAAAATGTTACTTATGATGTTGTAGTGTGTTTAATTTTTAAGTGAATTAGTACCTTTTCTGATACTCTATGTTTCTACTGTGAAAGCTTGTTGAGCTCCTTAATATTTAAACATATAAATGGATTCTGAAGCACAGTGTTTAGGAATCTGTTCTAAAAAAGTAACTGTCCTCAGCTTTTCCGTTGATTTAATCCCACAGCGTTCTGAACCCCTAGTGTGTTCCTGGCACTATGTGGAGTGCGGGCTGCGTGAGGTGCACTCTGTGTTCTGCAGCCACGTTCCTCTAGTGTCCTCCATAGTGCGGGAGTCCCCCTCATGCAAGGGCTGTGGTGTGAGGTGTGCCGCTATCACTGGCAGGTTCTGGGGGAAACAGCCCTGAGGTAGGGCTGTGTGTGAGAACCCTGCTGGGATCAGCAACTGTGGGCGGAATGAAAGCAGGATAGGGCAGAGAGGAAAATTTGGGTGTCCGCCCACCCAAGGTGCTGTGGTGCTGTGGTGCTGTGATGGCCCACAGTGGGTATGACTGATTAAAGACCTCTTCAGTTGGGACAGTCCCGAAGAGGGACAAGCCTGAGGGCTGGCTGTGAGTGCCCCCAGGTCTGGGAAATGGGTGCTTTCCCCTGGAAAGGGGGTGATCCAGGCCTGGAAGAATTATGCAAGGAAAATGTTATTAATCACTGATACGCAGAGCCCCATAATTTTGGTTATTATCAAATAGGAAACCTTTGTTTTGTCATCAATGTCATTTTTTTTTTTTTTTTTGAGACAGGGTCTTGCTTTGTAGTTCAGGCTGGCCCTCAGCTCACTGTAGCCCAGGCAAACCGCTGCGAACTCAGCAATCCTCCTGTCTCTGCCTCCTGAGTGCTGGGATTACAGGCGTGAGCCACCACGCCCCGCACTGTAGTATGTGGTATTGATTGCTGGTGGGTGTGAGTTACCACGCCCAGCATTCTACGTGGTTACCGGATCAAACTCAGGACCTTGCATTTGTGAGGCAGGTGCCGGAACCACTGAGCTAAATCTCTGGCCCATCAATGTCATATTTCTATAAAATTCTTTAAAAGCTGCTCAATTTTTTTGTACTACTTTTGTTTGATGTGTCAACAAGTACCAGTGTGCAGGCCACATTTTGAGTGTTATTGATCTAAGAAATAGGAACATATTTTCTAAGAAAAATAGAGTTTTAAGTATGAGAGCTATGTAGGATATAAAGGGAGGATAGGAAAAGGTGTTACGTGTTACAAGTTACTGAGTGAGGCATTCAGTGCAGGCATATCCCTGTCCTGTTCCGAAGAGCCAGAGTGCTCGCCTTCTTCACTCTACTTCTTCTGTTTGAACTGACCCGTTCCACACCTCCTCCTCTTAGTGATGGCTCCTCCCTTCCAGACTGTTTCCAAAACTGCATGCTTTTGTCAGAACTGTTTGTTTTGCCAGTCATTCAGCTGGAAAATGATTTTTTTTTTTTTTTTTTGAGACAGGGTCTTGCTTTGTAGTTCAAGCTGGCCTTGAGCTCACTATGTAGCCCAGGCAAACCTCAAACTCATCAATCCTCCTGCCTCTGCCTCCTGAGTGCTGGGATTACAGGTGTGAGCCACCAGGCCCGGCACTGTGGTATGTGGTATTGATTGCTGGTGGGCGTGAGTCACCATGCCTAGCATTCTATGTGGTCACTGGGATGGAACTCAGGACCTTGCACTTGCGAGGCAGGCTCTGGAACCACTGAGCTAAATCTCCGGCCCGAAAATGATTTTTTTTTGTTTTTTGTTTTTTTTTTTGGAGACAGGGTTTCACTTTGTAGTTCAGGCTGGCCCTGAGCTCACTGTGTAGCCCAGGCAAGCCTCTAACTCAGCAATCCTCCTGCCTCTGCCTCCCGAGTGCTGGGATTATAGGTGTGAGCCACCATGCCCGGCACTGTGGTATGTGGTATTGATGGCTGGTGGGCATGAGTCACCACACCCAGCATTGTATGTGGTTACTGGGATCAAATTTAGGGCCTTGCGCTTGCAAGGCAGGTGCTAGAACCACTGAGCTAAATCTCCGGCCCTTCTTAAGGATTTTTAAAACTTCATTCTTCCATATTGGTGAGGCATATTCAGTAATCTTAAGGGCTTTGGTTTTAAGCAAGGATTTTCTTTTTCAGTAGCTACATAAAATATACCAGTGGATTTGAGGAACATGTTATGTCTCCTCTGGTGGAAGTGGTCAGGTTTGCTATTAGCAAGCAGAAGGCTTTGTGCCCTGTCCTGGGGCCAGGGCCACAGCACACGGCGTCTGGGACCAAGTGGCCCCACATCTGGTTGGCACTGACGCTTCCCCTTCTCTCCTAGTTTCTCAGCAGGTTGTGTGGCCCTGCCAGCTTTAATTAACATCAAAGCTGTGATTGAGCAGAGGCAGTGCACTGGAGTTTGGAACCAAAAAGACGAATTACCCGTGAGTTAATTTCTTTTGACTTTTACTTTTCCTGCCATAACAAGAAACTACGTTTGAAGGGTTTGTTTGTTTGTTTGTTTTGAAACAGGGTCTCACTTTGTAATTCAGGCTGGCCCTGAGCTCACTATGTAGCCCAGGCAAGCCTCCAACTCAGCAATCGTCCTGTCTCTGTCTCCCAAGTGCTGGGATTACAGGCATGAGCCACCACGCCCGGCACTGTGGTATGTGGTATTGATTGCTGGTGGGTGTGAGTCACCATGCCTGGTATTATTGTATGTGGTTACCTGGAATTGAACTCAGCACCTTGTACTTGGTAGATAGGTGCTGGAACCACTGAGCTAAATCTCCAGCCTGTTTGAAGGGTTTTAAATTCCTGTTTTTAAGGTTTTAAAAAAATGTGTATGTGTGTGTGAATATATATATATATATATATATATATATATATATATATATGGGTTAAAAACAGACGAGGGGTGGGGGTATAGCTAGTTCAGTGATAGAGTGAATGTCCTATATATGTCATATATATACATATATGTATATGTGTATATTAACTCATACATATATGTATATGGGTATATATATGTCATATATATACATATATAAATTTGAATGTTATATTGTAAGGCCCTGGGTTCCATCCCTGGCACTGCACCCATTCTCCCCACTCCCATGGCCCCAGATAAGAGCTAAAAAGCCTAGTACATTTTGGATTCATAAGAGAAATATCCTGTAATTTCTGACTTAAAGTAGCAGTGAAAGTCAGTGAAGAAATACATAGAAGTGAAGAAAGTCCATGTGTATTGTAGCCATATTGTAGTCCATATGTAGTATGCTCTAGACAGTTCATGGACACTCATGCTGTTGTTTTCTTATAAAAGTAGTATTTCAGTTTAGTTGTATCTAGTTTCTTCTGAAGTATTTGATTGATAGTCATGTATTTCTGCTGGGTTTTTCTCATACCAATGAGAATAAGTATATTACTATTAAAATAAAAGTCTCCCTGTAGCATCTGCAGCAGCTGTGACCTCCAGTGCTGGCACTTTTGGAGCCTCTGTCTTGTGCCAGCTGTGCTGCTAGGTGATTCCATGGCTTTTCTATGGCTACTGCTTTTCTGTCTCCTCTGGTGGAAGTGGCCAGGTTTGCTGTTAGTGAGCAGAAGGCTTTGTGCCCTGTCCAGGGGCCAGGGCCACAGCATGTGAAAAGTCACACTGTAGTTACTTGCATTGTGCTTCCGGGGTACAGGCAAGATATGGGGTGCAAGGGTCCTGGCGTGTGTGCTGCATTTGGAGTGTCATCCTCTCAGGACCCAGGGCCTTTGCTCCTTGGGTTTTTCTTCTCTTTGGCTGCACTTGTTCCCAGGTCAGTCTGCAGTTACCTTGGCCTTCCAGCTGGCAAACACATCAGTTGGTTGCCCAACTTCTCCTTGAAGTTGTTTTTTTTGTTGTTGTTTTTGTTTTTTTGAGACAGGGTCTTGCTTTGTAGTTCAGGCTGGCCCTGAGCTCACTATGTAGCCCAGGCCAGCCGCGAACTCAGCAATCCTCCTGTCTCTGCCTCCCAAGTGCTGGGATTACAGGCGTGAGCCACCATGCCCGGCACTGTGGTATGTGGTATTGATTGCTGGTGGGTGTGAGTCACCATGTCCAGCATTCTATGTGGTCACTGGGATCGAACTCAGGCCCTTGGGCTTGCGAGGCAGGCTCTGGAACCACTGAGCTAAATCTTTGGCCCTCCTTGAAGATGTTTTTGTGGTGAAAGACACAGATGCCTTCCTGGTCCTGCGTGTGGTCAGGATAGATCAGCACCCTGCTCCAGCACAGCTGATTTGAACAAGGGAAAAGAGCTCGAGTTCTTATAGGCATCCTGAGGCTGGGGCCTGGCATCTGGCAGTGCCTGGAAACACTGTGTGCAGTGGTGGCACTGAGCACTACAGAGGAGCCTGAAACGCAAACTCACCAGAAGTCTCTGTGTCAGCATTGCTCCATTACATTTTTGTCAGCTTTCCTGAAAGAGCCTTGGTGATGGACTTTTATACCAGTTGCTATTCTAGATTTAGAGGGGATACTGGTGTTTTTGGAGCCTCTGTCATGTGCCAGCTGCCCTGCTAGCTTCTCTGTGACTTGTTTCCTTTGCAACAAAGAGAAACAGTGGATACAAGCACAGTGACTTTGATGTACAGATTGCAAAAGGCCCTATTGAAACTGACTAGCCTGTTTCAGGTGGTTTCTCTGGCCCTTTACACTCAGACTTGTGAATCTCAGCTCTGAAGGCTCACTGTATTTAGGCTGCCTGTAAATGAGTTACTGCACTGAATTTTATCACCTGGCTAAAGACAGGGGTTTGGAAGAGTTAAGGACATCATCTGCATGTGTAGCCATGGTCAGAGCAGCACAGTCCCAAAACTAAGCTCTGGAAATAGCCTAGATGCTGCATTCACAGCCCTGGAAAGTAAGGTTAAGTGAAATAAATCAGGCACAGAGTGAAATGTTGCCTAAGTGTTTTTACATGAGAATTAAAGTAGGGAGGATTAAAGGTAAGGGGGTTGAGGGCTGGGGATTTAGCTCAGTGGTTCCGGCATCTGCCTTGTAAGGACAAGGTCCAGAGTTCAATCCCCCGTACCACATACCATGCCGGACATGGTGGCTCATGCCCGTAATCCCACCAATAATATCACACATTACTGTGATGGGTGTGGAGGCTCATGCCTATAATCCCAGCACTCGGGAGGCAGAGACAGGAGGATTGCTGTGATTTCAAAGCTAGTCTGGGCTACATAGTGAGCTCAGAGCCAGTGTAAATTACAGTGAGACCCTTTCTCAAAAAAAAAAAAAAGTAAGGGGGTCAAAAATGAGATATTAACAGCCTCCCCAAACAAACCTGTCACGTCATTCATTTAAAGCAACAACAAAATAGAGTTTCTGGTGTTTTTGTTCCTGAGTAGATTCTAAGGAATTTTCAAGAGAGTTTAATTTGGCTATGTGTGTATGTGTGTGTGTATGGAGGTTTCCTGAGATAACCTGTTTTAATTTTGTTTTTCCTTTTGAGCAGATTGAAGTTGACCTTGGTAAAAAGTGCTGGTATCATTCTATATTTGCCTGTCCTATCCTGCGTCAGCAAACAACAGATAACAACCCGCCCATGAAATTGGTCTGTGGCCATATAATATCAAGGGATGCTTTGAATAAAATGTTTAATGGTAGCAAGTAAGTATCAAATTCAGTGAGTGAATCTTGTGGAACTGGGTGGGAGAATAAAAAGTAATGATAAATGGTTGTGGATAGATGGATTTCTTAACTATTTTGCAAAGTGAATGGTATCTAATCTTTTGTCAACAAATCTGCTTAGTTTGTTCATGGACTAGATCTCTAAGCATGATCTGGACCTCTTAACCTCTGGTGAGTGATGAATCTCCTATATATTGTTCAATATGTAGCATTTTTCACTTACTTGTTTGTCTTGGGATATTTTTATATGCTGCAGAAAGAGGCCTCTTTTTTGTGGTTAAAACCGATAAACTGATAGAACAGTTTACCACACAAAAATGTGCTTAGCTAGTTTTTGTTTTTTCTTTTTTTTTGTGGTACTGGGGATTGAACTTGAGCCCTTGTGCTTCCAAAGTAGGCATAATGGCATTGAGCTAAATCCCTAGCCCATAGTTTTTGTTTTTCTGCAATAGGGTCTCCTCACTCTGTAGTTCAGGTTGGCCTTCAAGTCACTGTCAGGGCTGACACCTGTGATCCTCCTGAGTGTCTGCCACCATGCCCAGCCTAAGCCCAACTTTTCAAAAACCTGCTTCAGAACCTATTTTTATCTTGCACAGGAAGGTAAAATGTGTGTCCTTCCTAGACTGTGCAGCATTCCTGGTTCTGTAGAAGCCAGATAGAACATTGATCTTAGTTCCGACTGTACTTGTTTTACGCTATAAACAAGACACATCGGGCATTCTTGGTGTGGCCTCAGTACCTGGCATCTGATTTGCTGCCGTTGTGTGGAGTTTGAGAGTTTTCAAAGATTAGCAGTTGTGTTAAGGGAAAGCATGGTTAATACTTCAAGTAAAATGTTGACACATAGGCTGTGCGTGTATAATTGTTAAAGCTATTCTACAACTAAATGAAAAGCGAATGCTCATTTTGGATCCTCTTCTTTGATACAGTCTTTCTGTCTTGTTTTTAGATTAAAATGTCCATATTGTCCAATGGAACAAAGTCCAGGAGATGCCAAACAGATATTTTTCTGAAGAAATTAATTTAGTTTGTGATTTGTAAGTGAAACTGAATTGTATATTTCAGAAGAGAGCGTTGCATTGAGTGCAGCTCACCAAGGACTCCTGTGTTTGTATAAGCTGACGCTCCAGAACTCTGCCGACACGCTAGTGTGCACAGCGAGGGAAGGGCCCAGATGAGTGTGTTACCACAGGGCTTTATTACACTCTTGGTCTTCATTTTTGATCAAGTGAATACACCAGCAGTTGTCATTCAGTGCAGGTTTTTGTACTTAATTATATGGTGGTTTTTTTACTTCTAATGAGCAGAAACAAATTGACCTTCCCTTTGTGTCTTTTAATATTCCTGCTTTTACTTTTTATCATTTTATGGGTAATTATAAGCCTCGAGAGCATTTGTGCAAAGCTTTCTTTCCTGCTATTTATGCATAATTAACTGAAAAATTCTTGAAAGTTTGAACAAATTGAATTGTGGTTGTAAAACTAACTTCCACTTCTTGTTTTGTTTATGAAAGAAAGCTGGGATAGATTCCAAGTGTGCTTTTTGATATTTCTCTTCTCCAGCTCTTACTGAGAAGTCAGTGCACCTGCAATTGAGCTCTGCTTGTAGCCTCAGTGGGCTGCCTGTTTAAATTTCTGTCATGAGTTAGGCAGGCTGGTGTGAGAAGTCTTCTGCTAGAATTGAGTGGCAGGGGGATTATTTTTGTTTTGTTTTGTTTTTTGCATTTATTACCAAGAGGTGCTTGTTTTAAGTGTTCAATAAAATGAAATTCTGAAGTTAGAGGTGTTCTTCAGTTGATACATGCTGTCTTGGTCTTGGTAGCTCTATCCTTTGGAATCTGCCTTCAGGACCTGGCTGTCTGTCACGTGTGTATCATCGCAGGCACAGTGTTGTGCATGTGTATATATAGATCTGTGCACCAGCATCAAACATTGTGTATCTGGAAAGAAAAAAGCATGTTCCAGTCCTAAAATGCAGTTACCATACCCATCACTTTAAGTCCTTAAAGTTAGAAGCTAGCAACTTTTCTGTAGTGCAGAATATGTTTATTGCTATTCTTGTGTTTGATTAGTATACGTCCTGTTCAATGCCTCTCCTGCAATGCTTATCATCTCATTGACTGTGAATCTGTATATTACTCAGATGGATACAGAGAATGATCTTTTTTGGGTGAGGTATCTTCATTTAATGCATTGTCCAGAAAGAGCCATGTGAAAGAGTTTTTCTCTGTCTGAGGAACAACATGGAAAAGACTTCTGTGGACATAATTCTGACTTAAACCTATGAAGACCTATGAAGTTACTTCATCGTGAGAAAATGATATGTGGGAATCACCAAATATTTTACAACTTTATTTCATCTGACATGGAACTGAATGTCAATATAGGAATATTTTGACACAAAAATGAAGAAGAAAACAGAAGCAAGAGTGTGGTGTTTCACATTTTAAGCCACAGATGGACTTAGTTTAAGGGAAGGGAGTGGGCAACAGATTTGGTGCTATGTGAATTGGTGACATTCACCATCGTCACCACAGATGGTTTGTCCTAAAATGTTTACCTGGGAGAAGTGGAAAGGAAAAGGATACTGCAGAAAAACCCTGTGTGAGTATCGGATGGTCACATTCTTGTGGCTGGCTGCTGGTGCTGTGTAGGTTCACCAGGAGTCTCCACTGGTCCAGCTCAAAGTGCTGGCTTTGTCCAAACTCAGTCTGGCCTCACAGTGGCTTCTTCACTCTTTGAGCCATCTGTAGAGTCTCCCCTACCAAAACAGTGAAGGAAGAGACTAAGACAAGCTCCTAGACTGCAAAAGAGAAGGGAGAGGATGTCAGGCAGGACTCTGTGGAGGACATAAACTGGTTTACTATAGATGTTTTACCCTTTGAATTAGATTCAAATGTCTTTTTTTTTTTTTAAAATCTTTCTCCCTAGGCCAAGTTTAGTTTTATTCACTTATTTTCACCTTTCCACCTTGAACATCTACCCAATCACTAGGCTTTGTGTAAGGTTTGGACAATACAGATGTGCTGTACAGGCTGGTGGGAAATATTTTTGGCAACAAGATCCTTTACACAGTAGGCTCAGGCCCTTTTAAGAACAAAGGCCAGAGCTCTGCTTTATCCTTTTCCTAGTGTTGGGAATCATCTTGACAGTTTCCTATGCAGCTCATGAAACTTTAGAAAGAACATGCTTGAGAAGCATTTGACTTCACAGCTTCCTAGTTATGCTCCTTGTCCAGTACACTGGGCAGGAAGAGGGCCACAAATCAAACTCTTGGCCTGATTATTTACCATGAAAATTATGTCCTGTTAACCTTCTTCAAGTGCATGGACACTTAAAATATATATCTGAAACTAGATGTACAGGAGAGGCAGATTCAGAGGCTGGACCTTAACCAAAGATGCTGAGGTACAACATTCTGTCCTTTCTACTCTAAAAAGCTTTTTACAGATGGGTCATGGCCATGCCATCACTGATACCATCTGTTAGTGGTGCAAGAGATGCTTCGTGCCTCTTTCTGCCTCCACTTGAAAAAGGTGATCATAAGGACAAGGTTTTGTGCAGTCAGACTGATTGTGCCCTCTGGAGGCAATTCCAGAATGGTTTCTTTAGTCTCTTTGAGAGTCAGTTCAGTTCACCAGTTGTGGACAAAGTCCATGGGACTATCCTTCAGTCATAAAACCTTATGAGCAAGTCTTTAGATTCTGACTTAGCCAGAACTCCTGTGTTTTCAAGTACATTCTTCACAGTGGCTAAGATAATCTTTTTGAGCTTTTTTTCTCCTTTGCAGAATCATCACAGATGCCATTGCTACTCTGTTGACGATTATATGAGACTTCTAATACAGAAATGAACGGGTAATGGTGCCTCTTTATTTTAAAAATTTTAAGAAAAGAGCCACCTCACATTTATAGAGTGTGTATTTTGTGAGTGAGTGACTTTTAATTAAAAATAAGGAAATAACTCTTGTTTTAATTTTTCTGTAGTGGCTAATGTATACAGACACACTAAAACCCACAGCAAGTCATGTGGGGATGAGCATCCTTGTTTGTGGTTTTCTTTTTCCCTCCATGTAGTCCCATGGGTTATGCAGTTCAAGTTCAGTGTTCTTTATGCTGTAGGTTATCTCCACGTCAGTGGTGTTGGCCTTTGGGACAGTGGGCATAACAAGATCCAAGAACTCTTGATTTATCCGCACAAGACAAGCTGCTGGTAGACTACGTTACCCCTCTGGTTTTCCAGCTTAACCTCTGATAAAGTGGACTGACAGCTGCACTGGCCAGTCTTTTTTAGTCAGCAGACTCAGGTTATCTTCAGGGAAGGTTTGGTCAGTTTCATCACTAGGATGTGTCAGGTGAGGCCCCAAACCAAATCCCACTTAATTCTCCTTGCATTATCTCTGGTGACTAGCATGCTGCGGTCTCGAGGGGATGTTAGCAAGGAACGTGTGGAAGGCTTGGTGTTCCGTGGGCCTGTCCAGCTGTCTTACGTGCTATAGTAATGTTTACCGTGAGCAGGTACAAGCTTCATGAACTTTTCTTACTGAACTATAATTGAATAGATACCAAAAATACAATGACAAATGTATTTTAGTAACAGATGAGGCAGTTAGATTTAGGGTGAGTTTTCTGCTGTTGATTTTATTTCAAGGCATAGCAAGAAAATAAGTTTGTTTAAAGCTATTTTTTGAACTGTAGTGGGCATATGCTTCATTTACTTCCAAAGAGGCAGAAGCAGCTGAAATTGGCTTACAGCACATACTCTGTTTGATGTTATGGACCGACACTTTTTTTTTTTTTTTTAAGCAGTCCCTCAACCTTCTCTAGTGGGGTAAATGTGGGGAATTTAGTGCCTGATGTTTCTTTTGGGAAGGGGTGGGAGTGAATGTATTGAGGATGGGAGGGAGGCCTGAGAAAACGGGAGAGTGAGTGAGTGTGCATGTGTTGGAAATTCACCGTCACCCACCTGTGTCTGGCAAAGGACAGGTGCTCTGTGTATTTTTCTCACGACCTCAGTGTGCATGTATTTTTTTTCCTCCCTTGTGTTTTCTAAACTTACACTAAAAGGATTCATCAAATCATCTTGTTCAGATGGCTCAGGATTGTATTTCTTTTGCTTACCCTGTGCTCTTGGGTTCTATAGTATTTCTATAATTATGTAAGAAGAATAGTGTTGCACTGTAATCTATCATAGAGCTATATGTATGGAAAATTTTGATCAGTTTTTTAAGAGATGTATCCTGTTTGCAAAGGCACAATAAAGTTGCATCTTATAGACTATAGGCAATAAAGCTAACAATAAACCTTATTTAACACAAACTGTATTCATATTCTCTGTTCATTTGATTTGAACAAAGTCTAGCATATTTGGTAGTTTCAGGGATTTCATTTTAACTTAAATCTTGATATATTTAATTTATAAATTTTGGACTGATATAATAAGAGTTTTGGAAAACTATAAGAAATGCTTTGTTAATGTGTGTATTCCTATGTAAAACACATGGCTTCTCCTGTGTATATTTTTAAAAATTAAATGTACCTTTAAAAAGTATTTTGTGGAACCAGTTTCTAAACATGCCAGGTGACAGGTAAGAGGGAGGGGTTAGGGAGGTGCCCACAGTGAGGAAAACCAGTCACTGTGTACTTGGTCTGTATGGATGGAAGGAGTTTCAGATAACGTTGCTGCCACCATCTCACCCTGTTCTGTGCCATCAGCAGTGTGAAAACTGTGACTGGGGACTGCCTTGAGTTTCCAAGTAGGGGCCTGGGCTCATCCGGTAACTGACCACATTGGTGGTGAGCACATGCCTGGAGCCTGCACTTGGCTGTGACAGCCAGCCTTCCAGGCTGCAGGTGGTAGGACCACAAGTGAAAGTGGTAGAGTCTTAAGGATTTATTTGTGCTCCTTTTGTGTGTTTAGAGAGAGACCTAGTCATATCTAAAATTACAGACCCTTCCTGCCCATGGGAACCTTTTTGGCTCCCACCCTGGTAGTGAGACTTGGATCTGGTGGTCAGGTGGTACCGAAGAGGCTAATGTCTCCCATCCCGCTCGGAGACAGCTCTTAGGAGACATGGATGGAGGGGTGCCCTCCCATCTGCTAGGGTCTGAGAACCCTGGGTTTAGGTAATGACATCCATCAGGAAAGGGTTGCTGTTTCCCCTCTAAGTAGAGAACAGACATGGGGAGACTCAGGCACAGGTTGCTGCCTTCAGAGTATAATTTTGGCTCTTAGGATAGACCCTAGGAATGATTTGAAGTAGATGGAAAGGCTGACAAATAGCACAAAATGAGCAATGTTTTCTGTTTGATGAAGAAGAATTTCTTACTTTTGATGTAGGCAGCCAGCATTATGTAGGGCTATTTATTTATTTTTAGTAGAGGTGAACCCTATTTAACTGAGCTAAAAGATCAGCTTGATGGTTGTTATGAACGAGAGAACTTGGTAGTCTGGGATGAGACTTGATATGAGTAAGGGCCAATTGTGTGATGGGAATGAGTAATAGCAGTAGGCAGTCTGGTGAGTTAATTGTATCAGGTATTGTGAATTAGAGATTAAGAGGGGAGGTGACATTATGTAGAAGGAAAATTACAGCATATAGTAATTTATTTTTTGAGCAGTTGTAAATGAGTAGCAATGTTAGTTTTATGAGTATCACTCTAAATAGCCAGCTTATCATTTTTAGTAGCTTCTTTAGTTCTGTAAAGAAAGTAGGAGTATTGAGAGGCTGTGAAGAGACCACAGTAAGTAACCCAAGAATTTTATTGTAAAAAAGAAAACAGTTTGTTAGAGACTGAGACCGTATCTTGTTAAAAAAGGAAACAAAAGTCAATTGAAATTGGGTAGAGAACTGAAGTAGTTGTTTGAATTGATTAGAAGTCAGGCAGAAAATGATCTCTTATTTTGTAGCCCTATAGTTGTAAGACCCCATGTCTACACTGTAAAACAATTTTTATAATGTCATAATAAGGATTAATACTTATATGAGGTTGAAAAAAGGTATAAATCTAGTGTATACTTGTATTATCAGGGAATTGTTTATAAGTAGAATGTAATATATAAAGCTGACACACCATAGAATTTATTACTTTTATAGAAAATAAAAAAATACTGAGATTGGACAGAATGAAATTGAGAAAAATAAGGAATGGACTGAAAACAGCTAGAAAAGTTCTGAAGAGCATAGAGCAAAATAGTGACAGAAAACACTCGGTTTTAAGAGCTATAAGGCCAGTGCTATGTTATTAGTCTGATGTTGACTGTAAAGATTTGGAGTCTAAAACTGTCATTGTGTTTTATCAGATTTTATAAGAGAAGTCAGGTGGCAAATTTTAGCTAATTGATAAATGTAGTTTTGTTTTAATTTGAATAGATGTTTAATTGGTGTGTTTAAAACACTTTTTGTATATTGTAAATTTTTAAATTGTAATTGTAGAGTTAACTTGCTTATATTTTAATGGGTGAAGAACTCAAGGTTACTATTTTATTGGCAGCCAGTTAAAATTTTTAAATATAACAATTTGAGAACAGAAAAAACAAAAAAGAGAACACTTTAAATTTTTAACAGATGAAGACAAGTGTGTTATAGAATGTTTATAATGAGTGGGAGGAAAAATTAAGGCTGTAATTAAAAGATATGTATATATTTAAATTTGAATATTGGTACATTATATATACACATCAGGATCACACACAATGTTGAAAATTTGTACTAGACTATGACATAATTCTCATTTTTTCCCATTCCCCCACCCATCCTACATACCCCCATCCCCATATATGTAAACTTTATTTTCCTTTTTTGTTACCATGTTTTTTTTTTTTTGAGACAGGGTCTCGCTTTGTAGTTCAGGCTAGCTCTGAGCTCACTGTGTAGCCCAGGCAAGCCTTGAACTCAGCAATCCTCCTGTCTCTGCCTCCAGAGTGCTGGGATTACAGGTGTGAGCCACCACACCCGGCACTGTGGTATGTGGTGCTGATTGCTGGTTGATTGCTGGTGGGCGTGAGTCTCCAAGCCCAGCATTGTATGTGGTTACCGGGGATTAAACTCAGGACTTTGCGCTTGCGAGGCAGGCACCGGAACCACTGAGCTAACGCTCCGGACCTGTTACAATATTTTTTCTTTCCCGTGTTACTTCGATACCCCATTTTCCTTCTAATTTTTCTATTTCACAGTGTCATCTACTATATATTCTAGAGCTCATTTACATCTTCAGTTTCTCACACCAGAGAAAAGATACAATATTTATGTATCTGGGACCTATTTCACTTATGGGTATATCCTGAAGGTATGTCGATTTGAATATAAATCACTCAAACTTACTGTTCTTCATGGCAGAGTAATATCCATTTTATAGAAAAACCACATCTTTATCCAGTCTCCAGTTGATGGGCATCTGGGTTATTTCCAAGAATTACCTATCACAAACTGAGCTGCTATGAACCTGGGTGCACATATGTTACTTAATTCTTTCATGTACATACCTAGCAGGGGAATAGCAGGGTGAATGGGGTCTCTAATCCTAGTTTTTTGAGGATCCCCATGATGGTTGCACCAGTCTACATTCCCACCAACAGTGGAGAAGGGTTCCTTTCTTCCCACAGTCTTGCCAGCATTTGTTGCTGGTTAATTTTGTGATAGCAGCCATTCTGTGCGGAGTGAGATGGAATCTCTGTTGTTTTCATCTGCATCTCTGCAATGACTCATGTTGAACACTTCATATGTTTCTCAGCTGCTTTTACTTCTTCCTCTGAAAAGTCAGTTTCTTTCAGCTGCCCATTTTTGAATTGGGTCTTTAACCTGGGGTGGGATTTTTTTTAAAGCTCTTTGTATATTCTGGATAGTAGCCCTTTCTGAGAAACCACTGGTAAAAATTTTTTTCCCAATTTGTTGGTTGTCTTTTACTCTGCTGGTGTTTTCCTTTGTGGTGCAGAAGATTTTTTTAATAAAAAGAGATCCCATTTGTTGATTTCTTCTGCTAGATCTTGTGCTATAGAGGTTTTGTTTATAAAATCTTTCCCTAAGCCAGTGTCTCCAAGAGTTTTACCTAACCTGTTTTTGCAGCATGTGTAGTGTTTCTGTTTTTACATTTAAATTTCTAATCCACTTTGATTTTAATTTAGTACACAGTGAAAGAGATAGATCTAGCTTTAGTCTTTGGCAGGTTAAAGCCCAGTTTTTCCAGCACCATTTATTAAAGAGGCTATCTTTCCTCCATTTAGGATATTAAGCCTATTTACAGGAGAGTTTTAAGAATTTCGTAAAGATGGTGGAGAGGTAACAAATCTAGGCTCTCCCTCTCTGTACTTTGTTGTTCCCAAGCCAAAATACAGCAGATTGGGGGGGAGGAGTAGAAGAGCAGGGAATTCTTCTCTCCAAAAACAAAGACCTGAGGAAGTATCAGAGCGAGAGAAAATCAAAAAGGGAGTGAGGGGACAAGTGAGCAAGTCCCTTCTCCCCGAGCCAGGACTCCCAGCAAGGGAGGGGCTGCTGACCTGCAGAGAGCCCTGCACCCTCAAGACTGATGGCCTGTGCCCTCCTCCGACAAACAGCTTAAAGTGTAGAGGAGGGACTCAAGGGCCCATAGCAGCTGCTGCTTTAAAAACTTACAGACTTGGTTCTGGAGAGAAGACAGGGTTGGCATGGTCAATCAAAGAAGCCCCGCCCACCACTCCAAGGGACAGATGTTCCGTGGCCCAGACAGCATCTCCAAACACTACCAAGAGCACCAGGGGCAGGATCTACCCACCGCCTTCCTGCAGTTGCAGCTTCCCCTCCGGGTTTGCCACACCATGCCCTGTATTGGAGCCCTGCACCCACCGTACTGAAAGGATGCCCACTGGGCCAAGAAATCCCTATTTTGCCATTGGTAAGTTGGGCCCAGCACACCACCTGCAGGACTTTTGACTCAATTCAGGGGAAAGGGCATTTTTAACTTTCGAGCCTGCAATTCCACTGGAGAACTCAAGAATCAATGAGTCCATGCCTTAGACAACTTGTTAATAGACTTTATTTTATTCTATTCTGATAGAATTGCAATCAGTGCCCTGATTGCCCGTTGCTGCTACTCTCCCTTAATTTTCTCACCATTTCTCTGGGCAGTATCTATCACCTAAGTTAATGCATGCAGTCTTCCCTTCTCTTTCTTCTGTACTATTACAGAAGGGTGAATATAGATAGATGTTAGTGGCCCTACTGCTGTTAGTCTATTCTCTCTTGTATTTATCTCATCTGTCTCTTTTGTCCTCTATCCTGTATCAGTCCCCCAGGGTCTTGTGGATCTTTGTATATCCTCTAATTCTATTTCTAACTTCTCTCTCTGCTATCTCTCTACCATCCAACTCCCTGGTAACCTTTATAATTCCAAAGGGTGATGCCTGAATATTGTATATATTCTATGGCTAGGTCTTTGGCTAGACCTATGATCACAGCAGCCCAGGTATAAAGCCAAAATCATCCAGTAAAAACAAAGGCTCAGAAATGAGGAAAAATTCAAAATCTCAGATGCAAAGATCCCCACCCCAAGGGAATTAAGGGAAAAGAGAAATGGGGCATATGGAAACTCAACTAACAGGACTCTCTGAGATGGTAACAAAAGCAGATCTACTAAAATGGAAATTAGAACTGATTTCTGAGCTGAAGACAGATACTATCTGAGATAAATGAAATAATAGAGCCAAAGAGGAGATCAGGAACATGATAAAATCCGAGATAGCAAAAGCAGTAGAGCCATTTAAAGAGCTACAAATAGGTCCAGGAAATTAAGAAAGAGAGTGAAAATTTGCAATGTAGGATGAATTGGGTAGAAGACCGAATTTCAGACCTAGAGGACAGGATGGCAGCCAGTGAACAGGAAAGGCAGAATTTATGGAAAATGGAAAGGGACCATAATAAATCAATCCAACAGCTCCTAGACAATTCAAAGAAGAATAACATAAGATTGATTGGAGTCACTGAGGAAGTAGGAGATAATGCAAAAGACAAAAAAAAAAAAACTTCAGAGAGATAATGGCAGAAGACTTCACAGGAAAAGGAAAATAATTGGACACACAGATACTTGAAGCACATAGGACTCCCAAATGGTCATGATATAAAAAATCTACACCATGGCATATAATTGTAAAGGTTCTAGATATACAAAAAAAAAAATACTGCAAGCAGCTAGAGAAAACAATCACATACAAAGCCTATCAGGATCACAGCAGATTTCTCATCCCAAACACTCAATGCAAGGAGAGCCTGGAATGAAGTGTTTCAATTCTTGATGGAAAACAGGCTCCAACCTAGATTGATGTATCCTGCAAAACTGTGCTTCAAACTTGAGGGAAAAATAAGATACTTCCAACACAACACCTGAAAAACTTCACAAATATAAAACATGCACTCCAAAACATTCTAAAGAAAATCTTGGAGAAAAGCAATGAAAGGTACAAACCCATGAGGCCCAACAGAGTCAACTCATTTGTCCAAACAAGAAATTGATGGGAAAGGGACAAAAGCAAAGAAGAAAAGAACCAAGAACAGGAAAACATGACAGCTCTAAGTCTGTCCATACCAGTCATAACCATTAATGTCAGTGGACTCTGCACCAATTAAAAGACACAGACTGACAAAATGGATCAAGAAGAAAGATCCTACAATCTATGCATACAGGAAACACACCTAATTCAGAAAGAAAGCCATAGAGTGAAAGTAAAAAGATGGAAAAAATTCTCCATGCAATAGGAAAAAAAGTAGGACTGGCCATTTTATTTGCAGATAAAATAGATTTCAAAACAAAACTGATTAAGAGAAAAAGAAGGCCACTACATTCTTGTACAGGGAACAATTCAAAAGAAAGAAATAAAAGTCTTAAATATTTACACACCAAATTCTAATGGACCCAACTATATAAAACAAACATTAATGGACATGAAAAGTCAGATAAACACCAATACAATAGTAGTAGGGGACATCAGTACCCCGCTTTCACAAATAGTTTGACTGGACAAAAACTCAGCAAGGAAATACTTGAGCTAAATCAAACTCTTGAACAAATGGACTTATAGATATCTACAGAGTATTTCACCCCCACAAAGTCAGAATTTACATTCTTTTCAGCTGCCCATGGTTCATTCTCCAAAATAGACCACAAGCTAGTTTGTAGAACAGGTTTAAGTAAATGCAAAGCAATCAGAGTTATCCCTTTTATGCTGTCAGACCATAGTGCCTTGAAATTGGAGCTGAGTAGCAAAAAGAAATTCCAAGATCATCACAAATGCTTGGAAATTGAATAGCACACTACTGACCAACCAGTGGGTCACAGAGGAAATTAAGAAATTAAACAGTTCTTACAATTAAATGATAAATCCAGTACAATGTATAGGAATCTAAGGGACAAAATGAAAGCAGTTCTATGAGGGAAATTCATAGCAGTGAATACCTATACCAGGAAAACAGAGCAAACTCAAACAATTTAATGCTTAACCTCAAACTATTAGAAAAAGAGGAGCACAACAAACTCAAAGCTCATACTAGGGAGGAAATTATAAGGATCAGAGCAGAAATTAATGCAAGGGAGACCAAGAGAACAATATAAAAAAATCAATTTAAGAGTTGCTTCTTTGAAAGGCTAAACAAAATTGATAGACCTTTAGCCAACCTTATCAAAAAAAAAGAAGGAAAAGGCTCAAATCCATGCTTTTAGGAATGAAAAGGGGGAAATTACCACTGTTCCACTGGAAGTCCAGAGGATAATACATACATATTTTGAAAATTTGTATTCCAATAAAATGGAAAATGTAGAAGAAATGGATAGATACCTAGACACATATGAACTTCCAAAGTTGAGTGAAGATATAGAAATGTTAAACATACTAATATCAATCTGTGAAATTGAAAATGTAATAAAAAACCTACCAACAAAGAAAAGCCCTGACTCCGATGGCTTCACTGCTGAATTCTACAAAACTTTTAAAGAAGAGTTAATGCTGATACTTCTTAAACTTTAATGAAATTGAAAGGGAAGCAGACTCCCAAATTCATTCCTGGAAGCAACCCTTACCTTGATTTCAAAAGCAGAAAAAGATCCAACCAAAAAAAGAGAACTACAGGCCAATCTTCTTAATATTGATGTAAAAATCCTCAATAAGATATTGGCAAACAGAATACAAAGACTTATCAAGAAAATCACACACCCTGATCAAGTTGCATTTACCCCAGGGATGCAAGGGTGGTTTAACATATGTAAATCAATAAATGTAATATTTATTGTATATTGTTAATATACATTTTGTGTATTAACAGACTCAAGAACAAAAACCATATGGTTATCTCAATAGATGCAGAAAAAGCATTTGACAAAATCTAACACCCATTCATGATCAAAACCCTACAGGACATCAGAATAGATGGACTTTATATTAAACTAATAAAAGCTACTTGTGAGAAACCAACGGCCAGCATCATCCTCAATGGTCAAAAACTGAAACCTTTCACACTAAAATCAGGAACAAGACAAAGATGTCCGCTATCACCACTCTTGTTCATCATAGTGCTGGTAACATTAGCCACAGCAATTAAGCAAGACAAAGAAATAGAAGGAATAAGGTAGGTAAGGAAGAAGTTAAACTGTCAGTATTTGTCGATAACATGATTCTCTATATAGAGTGTCCTAAAAACTCAACCAAAAGACTGCTAGGCCTAATCGCCATATTTAGTAGTGTAGCTGGATACAAGGTCAATGCTCAAAAATCAATAGCCTTTGTATACACAAACAACAGACTCACTGAGAGAGAAATTGCGGAGTCAATCCTTTTCACAATAACATCCATTAAAATGAAGTATCTAGGAATCAGTCTAACAAAGGAGGTGAAAGACCTCTACTCTGAAAAAGGAGATAGAAGAAGGTATCAGAAAATGGAAAGACATCCCTTATTCCTGGGTAGGAAGAACCAACATCATCAAAATGGCTATACTCTCACAACTACTATATAGATGCAATGCAATCCCAATTGAAATCTCAGCAGTGTATTTCACAGATCTAGAGAAAATTATCCAAAAATTCATCTGGAATCACCATAGACCTAGAATAGCAGAAGCAATTCTAAGCAACAAGCATGGGGGTGGGGGCGTATTCCAATCCCCAACTTGAAACCTTACTATAAAACCACTGTGATTAAAAACTTCATGGTACTGGCAAAGTAACAGACCGGAGGACCAGTGGAATAGATCAGAAGATCCAGATACGCTAAACCACCTCATCTTTGACAAAGGAACCAAATATTCTCAGTGGAGAGATACTCTCTTTAACAAATGGTGCTGGAAAAGCTGAGCTTTAACCTGCCAAAGACTAAAGCTAAACCTATCTTTGTCACCATGTACAAAACTAAAATCAAAGTGGATTAGAGATTTAAATGTAAAAACAGAAACACTAAACATGCTGTAAAACAGGTTAGGTAAAACTCTTGGAGACATTGGCTTAGGGAAAGATTTTATGAACAAAACATAGAACAAGATCTAGCAGAAGAAATCAACAAATGGGATCTCTTTTTATTAAAAAAATTCTGCACAGCAAAGGAAACCACCAGCAGAGCAAAAAGACAACCAACAAATTTGGAAAGAATCTTTACCAGCTATCTCTCAGACAAAGGCCTACCATTCAGAATATATAAAAAGCTTAAAAATAAAATCAGTCCTCCCAAATTTAAAGGCCCAGCTCAAAAATGGGCAGCTGAACAGACACTTTTCAGAGAAAGAAATACAAGCTGCCAAGAAGCATAGGAAGAAATACTCCAGATTGCTGGTCATTTGAGAGATGCAGATGAAAACAACACTAGGATTTCATCTTACTCTACAAAGAATGGCTACTGTTTCAAAATTAGCCTGGGAAGGGTGTGGAGAAAAATGAACCCTTCTCCATTGTTGGTGGGAATGTAGACTGGTGCAACCTCTATGGAAGTCAGTGTGGGGATCACTCAGAAAACTAGAAATAGAGGTCTTATTTGACCCTGCTATTGCCCTGCTAGGAATATACAGAAAAGAATTAAAAGAAGGATATCATTGGGCCGGAGGGTTAGTTCAGTGGTTCCAGCGCCTGCCTCGCAAGCGCAAGGTCCTGAGTTCAATCCCCGGTAACCACATACAATGCTGGGCGTGGAGACTCACACCCACCAGCAATCAGTATTACACACCACAGTGCCGGGCGTGGTGGCTCACGCCTGTAATCCCAGCACTCGGGAGGCAGAGGCAGGAGGATTTCTGAGTTTGAGGCTTGCCTGGGCTACATAGTGAGCTCAGAGCCAGCCTGAACTGCAAAGTGAGACCCTGTCTCAAAAACAAAAACAAAAACCTTTTTAAAAAAGAGAAGGATATCATAGTGACATATGTGCACTCATGTTCATAGCAGCTCAGTTTGTGACAGCTCAATCTTGGAAACAGCCCAAATGCTCATCAACTGGAGACTGGACAAAAAAGATGTGGTTTTTCTATAAAATGCAGTATTAACTCTGCCATAAAGAACAATAAGTTTGAGTGATTTATATTCAAATGGACGTACCTTCAGGACATACTCATAAGTGAAATAAATAGGTCACAGATGTGTAAATATTGTATTTTTTTTCTCTGGCATGGGAAACTGAAGATGTTAATGAGTTTTAGAATGTATGAAGGATATTGTGAAATAGAAAATATTCAGATGGGCATGTGATAAATGGGTGAGTAATGGGGGGTTAAGAAAAAATGTGATGGTAATAAAAAAAGGAACAATTTATGTACTCAAGGGTGGGGGTGGGGTTGTGGGTTGGATAGGGGAATGGGAAAAAAAGATAATTAAATTGTGTCATATACTGGTACAAATTCCCAATACTGAGTGTGATCATGATGATGTATATATAGAATATACCAATAAAGATAAAAATAAACTAAAAAACTGGGGCCGGGGGTTTAGCTTAGTGGTTCCAGTGCCTGCCTCACAAGTGCAATGGTCCTGAGTTCGATCCTGGTAACTACATACAATGCTGGGCATGGTAACTCACACCCACCAGCAATCAATACCACTTACTACAGTGCCGGGCATGGTGGCTCATGCCTGTAATCCCAGTACTTGGGAGGCAGAGAAAGGAGAATTGCTGAATTCGAGGCTTGCCTGGGCTACATAGTGAGCTCAGGGCCAGCCTGAACTACAAAGCGAGACCCTGTCTCAAAAAAAAAAAAAAA
>PVIC010005461.1:0-57783 GCA_004025085.1 Thryonomys swinderianus
GGTTGGCATCCTCCTAACTCACTCTTCTAGAAGGTTCCAGAATATTCCCCAGCCCAGCTTCTTCTGAGCTCCGCAGCCCAACTGACCTACTGTGCTGCTTTCTTGGGGAACAATGTCATAAAATGTGTTGTTTTATCCAATCAGTTATGTACAAGGGAAGCCACCCATCAGGGCTCTCTCGTGTGCGAGGTGGACTCATATTAATTAACTCATTGCCAAGTTGTGATTTGTTCTGCTCGTGCTATCCGTTTTCTGCATAAAGCCTTGCTTGGTAACTAAAATGGCTGAGCTTGATGTCTACGTTACTGCCATGGCACAACAGTTGGGTAAGTTAAGCATCTTGTCGGTAGAATTTTTAAGTCTTACTTTTGAATGTAGTTGAAATTTTTTAATTTCTTGGGCTTATTTGTAATTCAAGGTTTTAATAAACAATAAGCTGCACAGAAGCCCTTGGGAGTGTTAGAGCCAAAGACCATACGGAAGAGAATGCAGCACTCTGGGAAAACGGAAATGTCTGTGCCATCTTAAAAGCAGAAGCATTTATAGTGGTTAAGATCCATAAACAGGCTGGGGGCACAGCCCAGGGCACAATTCTGCCTCATTCCACTTGTAAGGCCCTGGGTATGACCCCAGCCCTGCCAAAATAAATAAGTAAAATCAGTTACATTTGCTAGGATCACAGTCATCATTACAGTGGGACTGAAGGCTAAACTGCTAGCCTTAAAATTGCCTTTTCAGAAACCCTTCTTCCAGGATTCCCGAACATTTAAACAGTCTTTAGAGTTGAATAAATCTCAAAATCTTTCGAGACAACTGGACAGTTAATAAGGCACAAATAAATCGAGACTCAGGTGGTCTAATGGGTGTCTGTTGGGTGTAGGGTAAGGCAGGGGGCTCCCCAGCCTGGCCCATCAAGAGGCTTAGAACTGCCGGGCGTGGTGGTTCACTCCTGTAACCCCAGCACTCGGGAGACAGAGGCAGGAGGATTGCCGAGTTCGAGGCTTGCCTGGGCTACATAGTGAGCTCAGAGCCAGCCTGAACTACAAAAGCGAGACCCTGTCTCAAAAAAAAAAAAAAAAAGAGGCTTAGCGCCTGGAACCAATAAGATTTATATATCCCCCCAAAATATAAACACAGCATTTTCCAGGTACACATCTATAATCCCAGTACTCAGAAGGCTGAGGCAAGAAGTTTTCTGCAGGTTGCACGTCAGTCTGGACTACATAGCTAGTTCAAGATCTGCCTAAACTACACAGAGAGACTTTTAAAAAACAGCATGTCCAGGCTGGGCGTGGTGGCTCACACCTATAATCCCAGCACTCAGGAGGCAGGGGCAGGAGGAATGCTGTGAGTTCAAGGCTTGCCTGGGCTACACAGTGAGCTCAGGGCCAGCCTGAACTACAAAGCGAGACCCTGTCTCAAAAAAAAAAAAAAAAAGAAAATCAAAAACAAAACAAAACCTTCTAGCTGGCTTTCTCAGGAGACCAGCTCCTGGAGTCTGGCATTATCAGAGCAAGAGCGATACCTCTCGGTGGCTAGAGCTCACCATTACCATAGGCACTGGGTGGGGGAAGAGTTTGGAATATGAGCCATATTCTGTGCTCTGAAGTCTTCGTGCTGCCCAGACCTTGCCCTGAATTTGGCTTCTCAACACGAATCCCAGCGGGGATGCTCCACAAAAGGTGGTACTCCAGGCGCTGAGCTAAAGTCCATCCTGAGCCACCTCGCTCCTGGCCTGTTGTGAGCACCCAGGGGCCTGGTCTGTCCTTCTCTGTAAAGCACCAGCCCTCATGCTGGCCTCTTAGGGAACAAGAGAGTCCACTGGCAACTCCCACCCTGGTGGGGCCATGTGTTGAGTTCTAGAACCTTCCTTTCTGTGCATAGTCTTGAGGGACACTGAATACAAAACACAATGTGAACCCAAGCTGGCTCCTTCCCGCCCCAGCGGGGCCCCACATACCTTGTATCCACTGCAGGTCAGGCCTGCGTTTCTTTTGGCCAAGACACACTTCATTCGGAGGAAGAACGACCTCTCGATCTCGTATTCTAAAAGCAGGAATGAGGTTCTATGGGCAAATATCCCACCCGCTTCCCCATCTTCCTCCCAAACAACACTGACAGGTTCCCAGGGCCATAGCCAGAGACCCAGGCCTGACCCAGAGAGTGTGCTTTGGCTCCCACGGGCACCTAAGGACCTGGAAAAGCCAGCCTGGGGTAAAGGGGTGGCCTGGCAGAGCTCTGCCTGTCACCACCCCTTCCCAGAGGCCACAAAGTGGCCTGGTGCCAGTGGAACGCCATGGGCCCATTCTAGGTGGGCAGCTGAGCTACAGGGAAGGCCAAATGTCCGACTTCTGTCAGGGCAGCAGATGTGAAGCACCAGCCACCACTCAGCCCCTTTCCCTCGCAGAGAGAGCCAACCGTGTGTGCCTCCTGCCAGCTATGCTGTGGGATCTGAGGCCCAGAGTGGTCAGATCAAAGCTCTGGCCTCCATCCCCAGCCCTGGAGGAGGCATACCTGCGCCTCTGTCCTCCCAAGTCCCATGACAGCTGTGACTAGGCCACAGCGGTCTTTCTTTCCCAGGCTCCACCTACAAATCTCTGGCCTGGCCATTGCACATGGCCCCTTACGGGAACACCTCTGCTTCTGGAGACACCAGCATTCCCAGGCACAAACAGAAATGCCACACCTCTGAGAAAGGTCACCCACTATAAATAAACACCCACTTGGTGGAGGTTAATAAATTAATCTTTAAAGAAGAGTTAGCGCTAGGAATGGAAGCAAGGCCTCTCTGAGGGTGGGGACCACTCTGCAAATCAGAGAACTGCCACAGGTCCCTTGCCTTCCTGGTTGCGGAGGCTGCCATGTTTTACCCACAATTCCCTGGGCACCCTGGATTCATGAGCCGGAAGTGTCCTCTACCACGGCCACTTGTCTGGACCATACAGCTACGCATGGCCCTGTGGAAGCACAGGTCTAAAACACGTCACTCACTGGGTAAGTTATTATCCATATTGGGAAGGGCCCACTTCTCACACATTTAGCATAAAACAGCAGGGGCTCAGTTCAGGTGCAGAAATTAACTCAGTGATTGAACAGTGGGGGAGGAGTCTCAGCCCTGCCTCCCTCCACTGGCCCCGAGACACTAACTCCAACCCCTCCGGCCCTGTAGCTTCTCTCCTACTTCTGCTTCAGACTTGAGTCCCAGAGAAACAGGGTTCTAGTGAGTCTCATGAGATTCCAAGATTCATTCGCTTTATCTTTTTTTTTTGGTACTGGGGATCAAACTGGAGACCTTGGGCCTGTAAGACAGGCACCGAACAAATGAGCTAAATCCCCAGCCCAGTTGCTTTCATTTTGCAAAGACATGTCTGGAGGCTAAGAGAGCAGAAGGGAAAATGGAGGAAGGGCTGCTGGGAGAAGCTGGCAGGGGCAGCACTTCAGAGCCACACAGCACGCTGTGCTGAGGAACTCCCCTGACCCTGGTGTCTGCGTCCAGCCTCAAGCCCTGGCGAGAGGATCTGAATCCGGTGCAGGGCTCCAGCTTTGCTCACGGAGTTAGAAATGACTTCTTGTTCAGCAGGCAGCTGTCTAGTTTCCAAGGCGGAGGAATCACAAGCGCAGCCCACTTCAGCCGCCATCTTGCCTCAGGATCTAACACAGCGAGTTCTCTCCTTAGGGAGCAGGGATTACACTCAAGGCGATGTGGCAGGATCGAAACACACACCGAATATTGTAAATTTTTTAAAATGTGTAACAGTAAAAGACGCATTGCCATAATCCCTCCTCCAAAATACCCCCTTCCAGCCTCAGCACTCTAGGCCATCCTTCTCGGTGTCTGCAGCAGCTCCGAATGCGCTCTTCCTGAGGCTCTTTGGTTGCGCTGTTGTGGGGCCCTGGCGTCCTGGACTGATTGGAAACATTCACCTTTCGCGGTCATTTTGACTTTGAGGAAGAGCCAGAAGCCCACAGTGCCAGATCCGGGGTCTAAAGTGGCTGCGGTCTGTGGTTCCTGCTTCCTTGGAAATGGGAACAGCTGCCTCATCAGGAAGAACAACTCTGAAACAGTCAGGGCCCAAAATGGGCCATGTGTATTTTACTGTGAAAAACTTTGCCACCCACGGAGGCGCACACCTGTAATCCCAGCACTCGGGGAGGCAGAGGCAGGAGGATTGCAGAAGAATTTGAGGCCAGTTTGAACTACATGGCAAGACTGCCTCAAAAAAAAAAAATCCAAAATAAATTTTTTTTTTTTTTGAGGCAGGGTCTCACTTTGTAGTTCAGGCTGGCCCTGAGCTCACTATGGAGCCCAGGCAAGCCTCGAACTCAGCAATCCTCCTGTCTGCCTCCCGAGTGCTGGGATGACAGGCGTGAGCCACCACGCCCGGCAAAATAAATATTTTTTAAAATATGACGATCCCCATATATTGTGATCATGCTTTATATTTCTGGAGCTAGAACTTGGGAGACACGAAGCTGCATCTGAAAGGTGTCCGACATCTGAGCATGCTCCTTCCTGGCCCCTGTTCCATGCCTTCTGATAATGCTTCCCAGGAGGGATCAATAAGAATGGAACTCACTTTTCCCCTGTGGCTAACGACTCTCTTCTTGTGACTCTTGAAGGTTCATCTTGTGCATTTTGTTCCAGTGGGGAATTTTGGCCCAGGTGGGTGCCATAGTCCAAGGCACACAGGACGGCCATTAGTCAGCATGACGGCTGGCCGCACTGGGCGCTCACTGACAGAATTAAAGGCCAGAGCCCCTGGAACAAGTTCTGTGTCTTCCTAGCACTCATCACAATCATAATTTAAGGGGCCACTTGGGTGACGCCCAGGGCTTCATAAACTACTGTGCCTAACACCTAGATCCCTGCTCAGAATGTTCTTAAATTAGCAAAGTAAAATATATAAGATTACACAAGGAAGAGATCTCAAAATACTGAGACACAGTGCTATGAATGTGAATGGGCTGCTTATTGGTATATTAAATAATAAGATTTAGTAGCAAGTCTCAGGACTCCTGGAATTTCAAAGTAGCCATGGGTATAAAGAATATATTGAAGTCTTTTCCACGACCCTGTAGTATGAAGATACTTATGATGTGTGTGCTTAGCAAAACCCCTTGGACTGTGATTCCCCGGATAGCCTATAGGTCAGAGGCAAAGAAGTGCTAAATTTCTCCTAGAGGAAGAGAGGTATAATTTTCTCCTTGAAACGGCAGGGCCCTTCTATGCCCCCAGGTCCTATCTGCAGTGCTGGATTTCAAAGCCCGGAGTCTGTGCCCCGTAGACTAAGCTTTGACCACTTTTGTCTCCAGCTCTGGACAGTCTCTGGCACTAAAGAGGGGCTCAGTCACATTGGTTTCAAAGGCAGGCAATAAGCCGGTTGCGGTGGTATGCATGCTTGTAATCCCAGTACTTGGGAGGCTGAGGCAGGAAGATCTCAAGTTTGGGGCCATCCTGGGTCACACAGCAAGTTCAAGGGCAGCCTGGATTTATGAACCCCTGTTTTAAAAACAAAGCAGAACGAAAAAACAGAGCCACAAATGCAGATCCCCATTTGGTGGGTGCTGGGTGTTTTCCCTGGTCAGACCCCAGCCCCTTGGCACGCAGAAGCAGCAGATCCACCGGCCCTGGTCGCAGGTAAGGCCAGGGCCTGCTTCCGTCCATCACCCAAATACCTTGGAGCAGGTGATGGTGCAGAGGCGGGTGGGCCGCGAGGACAGCGGTCATCTCGTCGTGGTCGGAGGGGTGGATGTACTCGTAGATGCTGTTGCCCGTGAGCTCCACCTGGTGGGGGGGCGGGACGTCACCAGCGGTTCCCGGCGCTGAGGGCCGGGTGTGCCACATGCTCACCCCTGCCAGCTCCAGACTGCCTGCCACCCACCCTGACAGGATCCCGGGAGGAGAGGTGCAGCCCCCCCCGAGTCCTCCCCCTTCCCTGCCACTCGCCGCTGAGGGGCCTGGCCAGAGGGCAGCCGCCACCCTGCCCTCCTGACAGCCCTGGCCGGCCAGCCAGGAACACAGTGCGGATGGGCAGGACCTGCCTGACAGCCGCTCGTTCTTCCTCAGCGCTGGGCAGGCCTCAGGCACCACCAGGCCTCCCTCGGGTCGCCAGAAAGGTGTTGGCGCTGATCTGGGGGCTCTAGCCGCAGCGTGTGGCCAGGTCTGTGTGTGACCCGCAGGGACCGGGTCCCTCCAGAGAGCCTCAGGAGGTGGCGACCCCTTCCGGGGTCGCTGGCTCCACAGCGGGACACCTCCCACTTCCAGATGCACCGCACCGCGTCTCCTCCAGAGACAGTAGGGCAGGCCCTGGGCTGAAGCCACGCGGACAGGAAGCTGCTGTGCCAGCATGAGCGACTCCAGCGAAACCACCGCTCTGAGGGGTTTTCTCTGAGTCCACTCCTGACGCGCAGGGCCTCGCTCGTGAGAAGACCGCAAGGCCCAGACTCCTCCGCCCGTGAAGACCAGGGAAGGGAGGCTGGAGACTTGTCCCTCAGCCTCCAGGGACAGCGGGGCCGGCTCTGGGGCCCTGCGGGCAGCCGAGGGGCACCGGTACAGGGGAACCCGGCAGCGGCGGCTCGAGGAGCCGCATAACCCAGCCAGGCGGCTTCCCGACAAGGAGTCTCGTGCCTGGGAGGCTTTCCTGGTCCTATTTTCCACATTATTTGTGGAATGCTTCCTTCTGGAACTGCACGAACAGCCACAGAGGACCCCTGGGACAGCAACCCGTCCTGGGGGTGTTCACCCACCTCCTAGACCCGGGGCTCTGCGATGACCCCTTGGGGGGGCCCTGAGGGAAGTTAGTGTGTGGCTTCATTTGTAAAAAAGAATAAAAATGGAAACACTTCAAGGCATTCCTGGTAATCTTTAGAAAGTTTAAGTTTGAAGCAGCAGCAACATGTATACCAGGCTTTCCAGGCAGGGCTTTCCTTTTGCCTGAGGATTCACTATGAAGTTTTGTTCAACTTGGGTTAATGGCTGGGGATTTAGCTCAAGGGGTACTGTGCTTACTGGGCAGCACAAGGGCCTGAGTTCACAAACAGAAAAAAAGTAGGACAGGAGAGGCTGTTAAATAGGGAGCTAGCTTTCTGTTTACGTTTAATTCATAATTTCAGTGTTTTTTAAATGAAAAAATAAAACAACATGAAAAATTTTAATGCCACATGAGGTAGTATAATCCTATAATCCCAGCTCTTGGGAGGCTGAGGCAGGTGGACTGCTGAGAGTTTGAGGCCAGCTTGGACTACATGGTGAGTTCAAGGCCAGCCTGAACTACAGTGTAGCAAAACCCTGTCTCATTTCTCTCATATCTATGTTTTTAAGGAAAAAATGATTATTTTGGTTTGCTTGAAGTTCCTTTTGAGAAAAACGTCTGTAAAGGATGTCTTTGTAGAGAAACGTCTTCAGGGACTTAGAGAAAACCTTGTTTTTTCTGTTTCTCCAGAGTCACATTTATGTTTTCATCCCAATTTGCTTTTTCTGTTTTCAAAGTTCCATCATGGATCAGAAAAGGGGGAGGGTTAAGGAGCATGGAGAAAAAACTTACTTTTCTAAATTCTTTTTGTTTGTTTGCTTGTTTTTTGAGCCAGGGTCTCACAGTGTAGTTCATTCTGCCCTCTACTATGGAGCCCTGGCTGATCTCAAACCCTTGAGGATTCTCCTGCCTCAGCCTCCCGAGTGTTGGGATTAAGGGCATGTACCATGATGCTCAGTGCTTTTTCTAAATTCTTGAGTCTATTATAAAATGGTCTGGAAAATTCGAAGGCTTTCTTGGAAGTAAATCAGCCTTCAAATAACAGAAACATTTTTACAGAACAGATTTTGGAATGATCAAAGGGTTCTGACCTTAATTCAAAATTATGGTTGACATGGCATTTCCTGTATTTACATATCTGTTCGTGCTTTGGAATGGCGGAATATACATGAATATATTGATGTATCTTTTATTTATGTTAATATAAAGTGACAATTCTTTCCCTCTCTTTCTGTATTTATATGGGGAGAAAACTGTTGCTATAAAACTCCCCAAGGTAGGTCTCCTATATCAGCCTTATTAAAGCATAACTTCCATGTGATATTTTAGTATTTGTAAAACCCCGCTAACTACAAAATGAATGACTTTCTACTAAGAGCTTTTTAATGTTTTGCTGAGTAGCTCTGCTTCCTGCCAGGAACGCTGCAGATGATACATGCAACCTACAAGGGCGGGTTCTGCGCGCCAGGCCCAGGCGCTCGGTGCGGGAACCACGCGGTGAGCTGTTTGGAGCGTTGTGCTCAGTATGGTAAATTAAGCATTTTAAAATAAGACGGTTTGGGTTTCAGAGTTCAAGTTATGTCAACAAACGTAAAACTCCACCCTTCTGCCCTTCCAAAGTGAAAGAAGCAGGTCTCGTGCGCCTTAAGCGACACCCTCGGTATTTTTATGGTTGTGTTTCTGGCATCGATTTTAAATATTACCTTTTTCTTTATGTGTCTCATAAACAGCTATTTCATACATGTCTGTGTTTCTTTGAAAACGCGCGTTGGTTGCCTGGGCGTCGTCTGAGGTCCACGGCTCCGGTGAGCAAACGTGAACCACGAGGGGGCCTAGCTGTGCGCACGCCGGACGCCGGCGGACAGCCACGCCGGAGGGCTTCCCCTGCCTCAGGCAGGAGGGAAAAGAACTGCACTGGTTAAAAAGAACAATGAGGAATGGGTCGTTTAGTAAGACCGCACGGCTGAAAACGCCCCCAGTGCCCTGCTCAGAGCAAAGGCTGAACACACTCTGTTCCACGGATCCTCGGATCTGCTCAGGGGTCTTTAAATGTGTCTGTGTCTCGTGTGCCCCAGCCCTCAGCTGAAGGCGCAACTTGCGTTCTGTGCTTATCTGTCAGTTTTCTGAGTACGCAAGTTGACATTTGGGATTGCTTCTGTGCTAATTTAAAAACAAAAATAAGCCAGTAAGCTCTGTCATAGGGAGTAGGTTTCTTAGTCTGACAGTTGTTAAAAAAAAAAAAAAAAGTTTTGAGACTTTTAGTGGAATAGAGATGGACTAATAGCATATAAAATTTTTCTGAATCTTCAAATACAGAATTCAGGTAATTATTTGGATACTTCAGACCAAGCCAGGGTAAGACAGACTGTCCCTTTTTGCCGAGAAGGGCCGGCTGATTATGGCGAAGCAAGAGGTTCTTATGTTCCCCACGGCCGTCACTTGGGCGCAACCGAATCCTCAGCACGAGGATGGACGGTCAAGGGGGATGAAGGCGCACAGCAGCGCTGCCAGTCAGCCTAGGCTGGTGCAGCTTTCGCTCTTCACCGCAAAGTCTACTTAAAGGGCTTTCCTGCTTCCTAGGGAAGTGTTACTAACACTGTGTGTGCGTGTGTACGTGCACACACGCATGTGCTACGTATTGAACCCTAACCGGTGCAAAGGTTGAACACACTCTACCAAGGATCTGTATCTCCAGCCCCTACACATTTATTTCTAGTAGCTTTAAAACAAAACAAAACAAAACCTTTAGCTGATCTTTCTTCCCCAGGGCTGGAAATGGAAGCCAGGATCTTGTGCATGGCAGGCAAGTGCTCTCCGACTGAGTTCCATCCCCAACCTATAAACTATTTTAATAAAGTTTTCATGCTTGTTATATATGCCTGACGTTTTTGCTAATAAAAAATAACCCACAAGTTGCAAAACATTTTTTTTTGAGACAGGGTCTCCCTTTGTAGTTCAAGCTGGCCCTGAGCTCACTATGTAGCCCAGGCAAGCCTCGAACTCAGCAATCCTCCTGTCTCTGCCTCCTAAGTACTGGGATTACAGGCATGAGTCACCATGCCCGGCACAAAACACTTTTAAAAGAGCAGTTGAGTAGGTGGCATCTTATTCAACACTGTATTTTACTATTTAAGTGAAGAAGACAGAAAACAATACTCAAGGCGACTCTGCCTTGCTGTCCTCCTGCGCAGTACTCAGGAAGAGCCGGGATGTGAGGAGGTCCCTTCAATTCCAGCTCCCTCTGGCAGGCTCGCAGCTGCGGGGCGGCCTCGCCCAGCCTTGCAGAGACACAGCCTGCTCTACACAATCAGTTTGGCTTATCTTTTTTCAAACTGTCTCCTCTACGGAAGCAGAGACACAAAGGAGCTCTACCACTTTTAGGGAGTTGGTCCCACACGGTCCGCCACTCCCTTCAACCCGAGGACACAAGTCTCCCTTCTGCCCAGATTTCCTCCCACGGTGCCAACTGCGAACAGAAAGCCAACCCATCCCCTGTCCAACGTCCTGGTCATGCTTTACCATCATCGGTCCCTTCCTTTTAGCATGTAAAGGGGGGAAATGGCAGAGAAGCAGGATGAGAGGTTGAGCCGCTGGACTGAACTGTACTGTCCCGGAGGTAGGTGGTACCAAGTTAGGTGCTGGCACATCCCACCTGAGAGCGAGAGATGCCCACATGACCACACAGCCCCTGCTGGTGCTGGCAAAGCCTTCTACTTGTAACTCACTTCTAATGAGATTGTGGGGACATGTGTATAGTTCCCTAGGGTTTATATATCGCATGGAATGGCTACTTCAATCTTTTCCTCACTGGCTCCCCGAAAGAGGAATAGAAGGGGCCTTGTTTTACCATTTAAGGTTCCAGGTCATCAAATTCCTCCCCCATTAGGCAATGAAAAACATATAGCTGAATGCATTTCCCTTTTTGCTTTGATGGCTAGGGAGCTCAGATCTAAATTTCACATTCAGTAACAGTGACTTTAGATTTTTCTACCAGTCAGTCTATAAGTATGTGACGTGTTTTGTCACGTTTGTTGACATTATTGTATGTCTACTTATGATTTTATCAATTTCAATTGAAGCCGGGCATGGTGGCCTATAATCGCAGCACTCGGGAGGCTGAGACAGGAGATCGCTGTGCGTTGAATGCCAGCCTGGGCTATATAGTGAGCTTGATTCCAGCCTGAACTACAATCCAGACCTTGTCTCAAAATATTTTTTTTCAGCTGAAAAGGTGAATAACCCAATCAAGACCACTTGGCCACAGACTGTCAGTAATAAAAACCAATCTGGGTAAAACTAAGGAGCCCTGATATATTCTAAATAGAGCAAAGCAGATATTCCAAGAAGAGTCAGTGTGGGAAACGAGACGTAGTGACTTTGAGGATGCTGGGGACTGAAGCCAGGGCCGCGTGTGGTCGCTTTAGCGCGCCATGAGCTACACCCCTGGCCCTGGAGAAATGGTACATTTCATATTCTCAAAAGTACACTCCATTCTGGGCCGGAGGGTTAGCTCAGTGGTTCCGGCGCCTGCCGCGCAAGCGCAAGGTCCTGAGTTCGATCCCCGGTAACCACATATAATGCTGGGCGTGGAGACACGGGACTTTCCCACCAACAATCAACACCGCATACCACAATGCTGGACGTGGTGGCTCACGCCTGTCATCCCAGCACCCGGGAGGCAGAGGCAAGAGGATTGCTGAGTTCGCAGTGGCTTGCCTGGGCACCATAGTGAGCTCAGGGCCAGCCTGAACTACAACGCGAGACCCTGTCTCAAAAAGAAAAAAAAAAAAAGTACACTCCATTCTATAAGCGTACTGGTCCCACAGGTCCTACCGGGCAAGAGTCAAGCCTCGGTAAACTGTGTGGGAGAGCAGGTGTCCTGGAAGAGAAGAGAAGAAAGCGCCACCCATGCTTACTATGCGATTCATTTCGCGAGAACACACAGCACACAGACCCCGGCGGTCTGTCCCCGCGGACCTGTGCCCCGCAGCCACGGGGACAGAGGAGTGAGTACCAGCCAAGCACAGGATTTTCAAACATGTGTTGGCAGAAAAAAAAAAAAAAGGTAATTCTGCTTTTTAGTGAGGGAATTCCCACCGTGCTGATTGCCTTGGCTGTGGCTTCCTTTCCACGGGGGTGGGTAGCACCATGGCTCCCATTTTCACTCTCTTGGCTGAACTGCAGGGTCTTCGTGCTGATGAGAAGTCACACCGGTCACTTGCAATATAAAAGAACAGTCCCTACGTGGGCCGGAGATTTAGCTCAGTGGTTCCAGCGCCTGCCTCGCAAGTGCAAGGTCCTGAGTTCGATCTTGGTAACCACATACAATGCTGGGCCTGGAGACTCACAACCACCAGCCATCAATACCACATACCACAGTGCCGGGCGTGGTGGCTCATGCCTGTCATCCCAGCACTCCGGGAGGCAGAGACAGGAGGATTGCTGAGTTCGAGGCTTGCCTGGGCTACATAGTGAGCTCAGGGCCAGCCTGAACTACAAAGCGAGACCCTGTCTCAAAAAAAAGAAAAAGAAAAAGAAACAGTCCCTATGTGTATAAAAACACGGCGTTTAGCTGCAGGTGCCAGGCCTGTTCAATCAAACACGGTGTGGGCTGACCCATCCGTCTGTCCCTGTCCTGATGTGCACGGCTCTGACCGCGGCCGGGCTGACAGGCCGGGGCTGCTCGCTCCCTGAGGGATGAGCCATCCTCAGAAAGGCGGCCCGCTGTCCCGGGACAGCTGCGAAGACTGGAATGTTCTGGAGAAACCGGGACTTTGCCATGCCAAACAGTAGTGAACTAAGGAACTTTTATGAGTTTCTATCACAACCATATAAAATGCTTTACTGAAACGGCCACTGAACTGGAAAAACTCAGAAAAAAGTGACCCCGGATTCTACGTGAACACCCATAAATCCACCCTTTCCGCAGTGGTTTCCCACAGCGCATGCGGCCTCTGCCAGCTGCCCACACCCCGCATGCCTCATCGTACGGCAAGAACCTGCCTGCACCGGCCAGCGTGGACAGCAGGCCGGGAGGCTGTCTCTGTGCCCTCTACCGTGCCTCTGTGGGCGACAGTCCACAGAACCTCGGCACGAGGCTGACGAGGGGACACATGCGTCTTCTAAGCCCAGTGGGAAAAAAAAGTACGAAAGCTGCAGTGTAACAGCAAGAAGAAAACCGCTGTGGAGTTTTGCGATTATGGATTAGTTCGTACACAAAGCGGACGCTGGAACAGACTCGTCCTCCGGTGGGGCAAGGCGGTCACAGTCCACTCACACTTTGCAGAAGGACAGGACTGTCCCTACAGTCAGGGAATACCTACCTGGGACAGGCCCAAATGTACGGAAGCTGTCTCGGATATATACATGATTTTGCCATCAGACGCCACCACAAAGACAAATCCATCCAAAGTCTATAAAAGAGGAAGTGTCCATTAAGTGAGGAATAGTTCTGCATTAGAGGGTTATCTAGCAAGTGTACAGTCACTGGGCGGAATGCATAACACGGTCCGGCGGGGGTTGTGGTTCAGGGCTACGGCGCTTGCCCAGGGCGCCCAAGGACCTGGGCTCCTTCTCCAGCACAGGAAAGAGGATTATCCGGGAGTAAGTGTTTTAGGCTAGAAGGACCATCAGGTTTGCAGGTAACGACATTCAAGGCTCATTCCCAAAGCCAGGCTTTCAAATGCTTTTAAAGCACTTTAAAAACAACCTTACATCCTCATCACAAAAATCACGGGAAACATTTGAGAATTCCTATCCTGCTCCGTTTGAATTTAATAGTTTTATTGTCTGGGGTTATTTTAACACTTAGCACAAATCCGGAGTTCTATGGTTCTTAGGGGAACATCTACCACTATATAGACCATTTAGTGTCATAATTGGACTCATTTATACCACTAGAACATATGCTTTATTTGCCACAATTTTCTAGTTACCCCTAAGTACCACTTGAATAGTAAATTCCAACCAAGACCAATCCCCAGAAAATAAAACAAAATACCCAATATTTTACCAGACGATGTCTACAGAATTAACTATTAGGGCTTTGTAAGAGATCAAATAACCTTTGCCAAAGTCAAGGAGAAAAAATATCAACTTCTGAAAAATTAAAACTAGCCGAATGAAATTCTAATTTTTGCCTAAATTGGCTAGACTTCCAAAAAAGAGTAAAAGTATAAGCAGTAATTCAGAAAAATAAAAAGGCAATGATCATATTTATATGTCAAGGATAAAAGGACTAAATAATTTTTTAAAAGGAAGCTATTTTATTTACTCATTCGTATTTTAGATCCAGAACCAAAGAAAAGCAATAAACCCGGTGAAAGACCCACACAACCCTCAATACCGCCCCCATAAAAAATATTCCAAATTAATTTCTGGCCACAAATTCTATTTTTACAGCATGTAATTGAAACCAGATTACCTTTGGGTTTTCTACGAACATAGGAGAAGTGAAACTTGGAAGATAGCCTTACATTTTGCTGTCTCAAATACAACTTGCTGCAAAAATACGGTTCGCTAAAACAATCTCCTGCAACAATTCTTCGCCAGTAAACTGGTTGGCTTCCTTTATGCTAAGGCTGAAGGCAACATTCTGACTCCACGCCTTACTTTCAGGTTTCTAACTCGGCTACAAAGTATTTTCCCAAGTAACTCTGTGACATTTCAGAAACGTGAACTCAAAAGCATTTTCTAAGTTTTAAATGCTTTGGCTTTCTCTGCATGCGGCTTAATTCCAAAATCATTAAAAAGATACCCCGAATGAAGTAAACCCCTCAGAATAGCTGGAAAGCCAGTAAGAGGGAAAAAGTTATTATCATTAAGCTCTAAAAATTGCCAGCAATAACTGAAATGGAAACAGCGTATGTGTACAGGGGAGTAGTCGGGCTGAAGGGAAAGCAGAGGAATGGGAAAAAATAAGAATCATCTCCAGGGCTCTAGCTCAAGTGGTACTGCACCCCCTTTGGAAGTACAAGGGCCCAAGTTTGATCCCTGGTACCACAAAAAAACAAAACAAAACAAAACCCAAAAAGCCCACAAAAAATAAGAATCATTTTCAGGTACGAAGTCTCAATGATGAATGTGAAAATAATTACTTAAAATGTACCGATAAACTCACTTTTTAAAAAAATAAAAGAAATTATATTCCCCATGGAAAATGTGGAATGTACCAGTCAAAACTTCAAATCACCTAACTCAACGTGTATTAAGTGCAGAGAGGACCAGGCAAGCCACGCAGGATTTCAACGTGCAGGGGTGGTCTGGCTGCTGAGCCTCCCCACAGGGCCTCCCCGAAGCGCCATCAGGTTAGTGTCCCCTGTCATATGCAAGGATGTTAAACGGGGAAGTGCGGAGGAGGGGCTGCGGGACCCCTTTCCGGCCCTGGCCACCGCACTTGCTTTCAATTTCAAGACCTGCAGCTCGAAAATTCTCGCCAGCGCTTGCGTTCTAAAAAATACACCACACCTAGGTATTTGGGTTCGAAAAGATTTGGTTTGTCAAAATCCAGAGCTCACGGCTGGTTCAGAGATCTAAGTCACCAAGGCCCGCAGCCAGAGTTTTTCTTCGCTTTTAAAGAAAACACAAAATAGAGGGAGGAAATGCAAACTCGCTCTCCGCAGGCATTTTTCGATGGCAGAGACAAATGACAGGAGGGGGAATGAATAGGTCGTTGATGAGGCTCTGTAAAGGGCGTTTGAAAGATTCCGGACCAGGAGGCTCTGTCCTATGCCAGCCCTGCAAGTGGCCTGTGAAGCCAGAGTCAGAATCGGGGGGCGCACAACTGCACCCCAGAAAATGGAAAGCCGAAGCAACCTCTTTGAACTCCGTCCCCGCTTAGCTGCCGGAGTGCAAAGCGTCAGAGCCCAAGTAAGCAAAGACGACAGAGTCAGGCGGCCCAGGGCACTGCTCGGGAAAGCCTGCCGCGTGCCTCACCTGCCTCCTCTGAGTCAAACGAAGAATCTGTAAGTGGGGTCACACACCTAGAGCCCCAGCACTCTGGGAGGCTGAGGCAAGAGGGTTAAAAATTCCAGCCCACCCTCAGCAATTTAGCAACGACGCTTCGTCTAAAGATAAAAAATAACACAGGGCTGGGACGCAGCTCGGTGCGAAAGGTGTGTGCTCAGTTTCCACCACCAAAAAAGTGTCAGTGGCCGGGCGTGGTGGCTCACGCCTGTCATCCCAGCACTCGGGAGGCAGAGGCAGGAGGATTGCTGAGTTCGAGGCTTGCCTGGGCACCATAGTGAGCTCAGAGCCAGCCCGAACTACAAAGCGAGACCCTATCTCAAAAAAAAAAAAGCAGTGAAGCAAAAAAGTGTCAGTCGTCTTAGCAGTGCTCACCCAAGTGGGCGTCCGAGAGAGATGACGTTTGAAAAGAACCTGGTTTGTAATAAATATTCTATCATGCTGTTCTCCTGCAGGTGCCACCTCGCCCGCCTGGGGCCCACCTCAGCCGAAGCCTGCCGGAGCCGGCCAGGCGGCCAGGACCCGAGCCGCCCGCTCGCTCGTGCCAAGGGCCCTACCTGCAGCAGGTGCGATCCCAGCTCCTTGGCAACGCTGTCCAGGGGCCCGGGGCGGCTGGGCTGTCCCCACGCATCTCCCAAACCTGCGCGGGGAAGAGACAAACCGCTGAAGGGCGCCCCCAGCGAGCGGCCGGTGGGGTACGGCGGCTTCCACACCAGCCTCTTGCCCAGCAGGCTCAGCTCTGTGCCCTCACAGGCACCCCTCCGCCCTCCGTCAAAAGGGAAAAGGGAGGCCAGGTGTGGGGGCACACACCAGTAATCCCATAACCCAGGAGGCTGAGGCGGGCGAATCACTGTGCGGCCAGCCTGGGCTAAGATCTTGTCTCAAAAAGAAATGAAAAAATAAGTAAGTAAGTAAATAAAGAAGGAGGAGGCAGCAGAAGAGGAGGAGGAGGAGGAGGAGGAGGAGGAGAACAAGAAGAGAAAAAGGCACCCACTTGGACTGAGCCTTCGGGCCCAACTGCTCCCTGGGGTCCTCCACCCGCTCATGGCTCTGAAATCGCCATTTTATTTGAAATGCCACAAAGTAATCTAATCTGCTTTGAAACTGGCCATCCTAGTAGCCAAAGGGGGTATCGATTTGACCCTCAAACACTCCCCAAGGACCCCCCTCCCTCCCACCAGCTCAGCCTGCAGCTTGGCCTTTTCCCAGAGCCTCCTGGAGCCCGCCTGTGTGGCCGACAGAACCCCACCATGCAGCCCAGGCCCAGGGTCCCCAACCTTCACGGGGCGGGGGGGGGGGAGCCACTCAGGCCCCCCACTGGGAGGAGTCCTCACATAGCCGGGCCCTCAGCCCCGCTTCCTCACCCTCCCGAGGCCCCTGGCTCTCCGGGCACCTCAGAGCCCCCTCTCCCTGCGCCGCTGAGTGGACCTTTAACCTTCCCAAGCTCCCGCTGCTGGGAGCCAGGCTCTCCACGAAGTGGGGTGCAGAGGCCCACAGGGCCGCCCTGGCCCGCACCCCCAGCCTCCTGCGCACCGAGTACCGAGTGCCCAGCCACGGCCGTGGCCCTTCAGGCTAAACCGTGGCCCGGCTGGCACGTCCTCTGGGGAACCAACTGCTGGGGCCTGTGCCCTGAGCACCGACCGGGTCAGGAGCCGCCGGCCTTGGCGAGCTGCGAGCTTGGAAAAACTGGCCGGCTGTGTTGAATCCCAGCTGTCGCAAGGATTTCGGGGCTCACCTCACAGGCACCCCGGGTTTCCTCTCTGTCCCGGTGGACGCCTGGGGCTCCGTGGCTTCTGGACACCTCTACGCACCAGAAAACACACCTCTGGCCCAGGACAGTGGCCTCACAGACCCTTCCTGGGAAGGGGGGGTCTTCACCGTCTCCCCCTGGATTCTAGGGCTCCAGAGCTGATCCTGATCTTCCTGCAGGAGGCGGCTCCTCTCACTGTCCCGATCCACCAACACGACAGGAGTTCATCTTTCTCTGCCCTCGTCCCAGTGTGTGCCAAGGCGACACCCTAACCCGAGGACACCCCGGGCTTCACCACCACATCCCCCATTCGGGACGCCTGGCGTGGAGACCCGGGTGCCCAAGCCTGGGGAAGAAAGAACTTCATAAAGGTCCGGGAAGGCTGTTTTGGGGCACACGCACGCGTGGCTGGAAATGCTGTGTCCTGGGCAGTTTTGAGGTGCGCATGGCTTCGACCGCTGGCTTCTTTCTCCAGGGCCCCCAGGGCAAGGGCTCGAGGCCAGCCTCTGCCTTTGGGAACGGTCCCCGACCTGGCTTCCTCGTGGAAGGCCCTGGCTCTACGCACGATAGGGTGCCGGGCGCACGGGATGATTTTCCACACGATTCAAATACCTGGAGATTTCAAGGCAGCTTGTCCAATTATATCACCATGTTTTTTCTAGCACTTCCAAAGGCCTCTGCTTTGCCAGCGGAGATCTGGCGTAAATGGCCTTTCTGGTCCGGCAGGGGAGGCTGGGCAGCCCGGGACTGTTCCCCAGCCCCCCACCCCCAGGTGCTGCCAGCTCTTCCATTAGGAACCCGTGTGGGTTAGGTCTCTGCCCCCAGCCCATAAAAATCTACTTTGGGCTGAATGAAGTCTGAATAAGCTTTTAATGAAAAAAATCATCTTACTATAAAGCTACAGGCGCTCCAGAAAAGTGGGGCTCTGGGCCTGTGGCCCTGATTTCTATTTAACGGAAGGATTTTTTTAGTTGAAAAGTAGGTGGGTGGAGCCCACCTTCGCAAAAGCTGACTGAATTTGTTCTCTCTTTTCTAGGCTACTTAGTCAATCAACAAACACCTCTGGCTCCTAAATGGGACCCTAGTCGAGGAAGGGCGCCGCTTCCGCCCTTTGTTCTCCGTCTGGATGAGCCAGCAGCCGCCAGGGATGACCTGGTCTGTCCGAGAGCCGCAGCCTGGGCTGCGCAGGACTCCGGGGAGAGACGGCCACTCTCACGGCGGCCCAAGAGCAACCTCAGGGAGCCGGGTGCTGACTGCCAACCGGGGCTTTCCCCCTGGCCTTCACCCCTCAGCGGAAGTGAGTCTGCAGTGATGAATTCAGGGCAGATTTGGGCAGCCCCCTCCAGCCACGGCCTCACCCTCACCCGCCCACCCCTACGATGCCAGCCTGGCTGCCCCAAATATGGCTGCTCTGGGGTCTCTCCACGGCACCTGTCTTGCTCCCCTCCCGGAAAAGCCTAGGAGGACGGTGCCAAGTTGCCCCTTGGGGTGGATTTCAAACCTCTCCTGAGTGGGGCTGGTGGGGAGCAGGGGGCTGAGGGGCAGCTTGGTCCTGTCGACCTCCACCCTGCGCACAAGGCGGCTGGCACGGGGCAGGAGGGCGGTGGGGGGGGGGCTGGGCGGCTCCTTCCAAGGGCGACCAAGTACTCGGAGCCTGTGCAGAGTGTGGGGGCTGGGGCCGCAGACCTGTGCCCTAGCAGAGCGGAAGCCTCTGCCTCCACTTCTCCAGTGACCCCTCTGGACAGTCTGTTCTCTCCTGGGTCCTAAACATCCTCCTCTCCAGCCCCTTTTCAAACCCGTGGGCCAGACTTAGATCAGGAAAGGGGTGGCAGGGAGGACTCCCCCAGAGGGAGTCCTGGGGGAGACGAAAGGGGAGGAGGCTCCATGCCTTGACCTCCTCTAGCCCACCCTTATACCATGGAAGTCGGGCACAGTGGGCTCCCAGCGCCAGGCACAGCGTTGCTCTGGGGCCACCGCCTGCACCAAGGGCTGCACTGCTGAGACGCCCTGAGTGTGAGCGAGCGTGTGTGTGCGTGTGGGAGGCAGTGTGTGGGAGCGTGAGCAGCACTTCTGGGCCGCAGCCTGCGGAGCTTCCGAGGAGAAGCGGGAAGACAGTGGTTAAACTGTACGTTCCTCTGAAAAACAAGCCTGTGCTTTAGAAAAGCTGCGGGGCAGAAAGGCCTCGCATCTAAGACGCTGGACGTAGGGGCTTCACCTCGTCAAACACTTCGAACCAGAGTTTTGATCCGTGAAACAGTCCGAAGTCCCGGCTCATCCCCAGGGCTCAGGTGGGCGGCCGGAGGGAGAGAGTGCAAATCCGAAGGCCTCGGGACCGCCCCGGACCTGGCGTCCACTTCTGCGTGTGCGCCCGTGCAAGGCGTGACAGTCCCTCTCCTTTTGACTACACCGTCCTGATAACGCAGCTCTATCATTACAGCCGCCCGTGCGTCTTGACTCAGTTTCCTGCTCCAGAGCGTCCTCTCCCCACTCACCTCTGAGAGATCAGGGAGGAAACTCTCTCCTTGCGCCTCAGGGCACAGGACCGGAGTCCGGGACAGGCCAACCCTCCAGGCTGGTGGGGTGCTGCCCGGCTGCGCTCACCCCGGGCTGGCCCGGACATCCCGCACCAGCTCGTGGCCAAGGCCAGGAGCCACCAGAGCCCCTCAGCCCTGGCATCTTCAGAGGGCCGCATGGCTGCTGCACGGGGCACAGACAGCCCAGTGCCCCGTGTTTACTCGCTTCCCAACCAGCTTCCCAACCACCACGAAAAGTCACCCAGTTTCCAACTTCCAGCCTGTTCCCAAACTGGCTCTCCAGCCCTCTCTCAGTCCTACCTACCTGCTGCTTTTTAGGCCCCTGGCTGGAGGAGGGGAAAGCAAAAGCATCCACCCAGAAAGCTGTGGGGTCTTTAGCGTCCTGTCAGTTATTCCTTCCGCTCCTGCCTCTTAAACAGTGCCCAGCCCAGGAAACAGCAGCAATTCACTAGGACCCGGAACCACTGGTAGTTTCACACACACACTGCACTGACCCCCTCGTCAGGATCCTGCTGGGCCCATTTTACAAGGAGACTGAGGCCAGTAGAGCCAGGGAACAGACACCCCAGCCTTCAACCCATTGCAAACACCTGAAGCTTTCTCCAAGCTGCAGGTGGCCGTCAGGTCCCTGCCCGGGTCCCTGTCCTTCCTGCTGCAGGACCTCGCTGAGCTCTAGGCGGGTTCTGCCTGTGGGGAACGGACAGGCTTCGGGGCTGCTGGGAAGGCTCACCCCCCCCCCCAGTTTCCACGGGCAGGAAGGGCTTGTCTGCTGAGCCCTTCTGCTCCCTAGGACTCTAGGGAGTGCCCTGCATTCCCAACCCCATCCGTCCTAAGCTGCTCTCTGGACCTTTCCTTACCCAGGGGCCCCACTTGGTCGGGCTTTGCACAAAACCTCTCTCAGTAGCTGAATTTCCTCTGTGTCTTGTACTTTCGATTTGCAGCTGAGAGCTGCAGAAAAATTAGGACTACGCACGGGGCCCAGGAGGGCCCGTCCCTAAAACCTCCCTAGAGCCCTTGCCTGACCCAGCAGGCCCAGGCAGCCTGGGTTCCCTGGGAAAGATTAAGTCAATGAAAGGACCCCTTCAGCCCTCCTTCTGGTGCAAAATACTTTGCATAATGGAGGTCTCACTAAAAGCCTTCCTTTTGGCCAGCTAGCCCCGGCCGGCCTGAGGGGCCTGTGCTCCGTCTCATCCCTGCGCAGAAGGACACCTCCTGGAGGCTGGTGGCTCTTCACGGGTTCAGAGCCGTCCGCAACACTCCAGGGCCAAACGGCTGTGGGCTGCCGCTTCCCCAACACCAGCCTCCTCGGTGGCCCGGGAGGTGCAGGCGGCCCCGGAGAGGCAGCTCTTGAACACAGGGCTGGTGGCAGCAAAACCGCAGCAGGGACTCGGGGCCACCCCTTCTGGAGTCCACGGCCTGAGATCTGCTTCCCAGAGCAGACTCAGCGCAGAGGCGCAGAGCCAGCGGCCGCAGCACTTCCTGCCTTTCCCCGAAATCCCCTAAACAACGAAGGCTCCGCCTGCCCCGCCTCCTCTCCCAGCTCCTCCCGGCGTGTCTGGGATCACTGGCAGCACAGCATTCACTCCTCTGATCAGGACGTTTCCCCACAGGACACGAGGAGAGAAAGGCGGAAGACAGGCCCGTCTCTCAGCAGCGCAGCGTGCAGCGCGGCGTCCGTCCTGACAACCCGCAGCTCCTGGGGCTGCGGGAGACCCGGCTCATAAAACCTACTGTGCTTTCGCTTCCATGAAACTGCGCAGACAGAACAATTCCTTTCTCCGGCCCAGGTGGACAAACGGCAGCCACAGCGGCCACAGCTCTTGGCGACCGGAGAGGGGCGGCACAGGCAGCTCTGTGGTCCCATTAGGAAACCAGCCGGGAAACAAGCACCCTCTGCTGACTGGCCACAGGTTCCGGGTGCCTTGGTCCCGCGGAGATGCCATGTGGCTGTGCAGCCCGGCCGGAGGCTTGGAGAGGCCAGCCCACCACTTCCAGACCTTCAGCTGCCCGGCGCTGCCCAGGCTTCTTGTGCCCTCTGGCCTCTGAGTCAGAAATGGAGGCTGCACTTCACTGGAAAGAGTGACAACCACGCCCCAAACCTGGACACCCCACAAATAATGGGGGAAGGGGCAGAAGGAGCCCACCCACTCAGGTCTGAGACCTCACTAGGGACAGCTTTTTGGGAAAGTGCCCCGTGGCCCAGAGACACCTGTTGCCTGCCCTGTGTGACCCTCCAGTAACTTGCAGCTGAAGCTGTCATCCTAGAGTCCCGGCTCCAGGCTTGGAGGCCCCAGTGCCCAGGTCGACCCCGTAGTCCGCTTCCTCACAACATGTCCAAAATCTCAGAGACCCCAGACTGCAGCTTGGAGGTCCCTGGCCTGGTGGCCACAGTCACCAGCTGACGCAGTTCCCGAGACTGCAAGTCCACGGGCACCTTCTCAGTCTTAAAAAGAACTACTATGCTGAAGCAGGTTTGCCATTTTCAAAATAATCCCTTTGCTCTCTGGCTGGCAGTATTGGTCACTCACAAAGCTACGATCTTTCCGTCCCAGCCTCTGCCTGGAAGCCTACAGGAAGCAAGCTGGAAGGAGGCAGCGAGAGACTCCAGGGTGTTGGCCTGGCTCTCAGAGAGAGAGTGCTTGCCTGCCGCTTCCACCTGCAGGGCCCGGGCCTCACCAGTGGAGAGGGAAGGGTCCTTCTCCCCCTGCAGGAAAACAGAATGAGCTGGAGGAAGAAGAGGAAAAAAGGAAGGAAAGAAAAGAAGGCAGAAAGAAAGAAAAAGAGGAAGGAAGAAAAAAGAAAGAAATCAGACTCAGAAGGACTAGCAGAGAAGAAGAGAAAGAGTAAGGAGGAGAGAAGGCAGAAAAAGGAAAGGAAGAAAAAACCGCATTAAAAGAAAAAAAGAGAGAAAAATGGAAAGAAGTAACAGAAAAAGGACAGTGCGGAAGAAGGAAAGGAGAAATAAATCCTGGCCGGGCGGGCCCCTAACGCCAGCTCTGGGGACACCTGCACTTGGAACAATACTTGGCCCGGAAGTCTCGGCCCCGCGGCGGCCAGGCTGCCCGCCCGTGCCTCACCTTCGGGGAAGACAGCGCGCATCTTCAGGTAGCTCGTGGTGAGTCGGATGATGGACGCTTTGTCCAGCTGCGAAGTGATGGCCGACGGCAGCGGGAGCAGCTTGGCCAGCTCATAAAACTCGCCATTTTCTTTCTCCCTCCGGGTTTTGGCCGCATTCTTGGACTTCTCCTTCATCGCGCCTCGGATCTGGGCATATTAGGTCGGGCCACACTCCAGGCCCGCGCAGTCCCGACGGGGAAGCGGTCGCCGGGACAGGTGAGTCCGGAGTCCTGGGCGCCGGTCGCGGGCAGGTGCGCAGAAGCGGCCGGGGCGACCAGACGCCTCCCCGCCGCCGCCAGCCCCGAGCTCCGCTCAAAGCGCCGCGCGCCTCACCCGCGCTCGGGTGCACCGTCCTGCGGCGATCGGAGCCCGGCTCGCCCGTCTCTCCTGCTTCCCTCCTCCGGCTCCCCGGCCTGGACTTGCCTTGGAGTGCAGAGAGCCGGCGAGGAGGAGCAGCTGCTCAGTCCACCACGGAGTGTTCGCACCGGCTGCCGCGAGGCCCCTCCGGACTGGAGGACGGCGAAGACGGCGGCGGCCGCGGAGCCATGGAGAGCGGTGGGAGCCGAAGGCGGCGCGGCGCGGGGGCTGGGGCCGGGCCGGGCCGGGCCGCGCGCTCTCCTGCCCTCCCTCCGCGGCGGCTCGCTGCGCCTGGAGACCCGGCGCCGGCTGCGCGATCTGCTGCGCAGCTCGGCGGCTCCGCGGCGCACGTGCGCCCGGGCGGCGTTTGTTTATGGCGGACCCGCCTTCGGGCGGAGCGCGGGCGCCCGGGCGGGGGAGGGGCGGGGAGGCACCGGCGGGGCGGGGGCGGGGGCGGGGGCGGGGGCGGCCAGTCTGGCCGGGACCCCGCCGCGGCCCGGAGTCCCGGGCGCGCCTCCGCGACGCTGCCTCCGGGGACGCTCCTGCGAGAGCCGCGCGCCCCGGCCCCGGGGAGTCGCGGTGAGTACGGCCGCGCGTGGGGACCTGCCCCAGGGGAGGGAGGAAGACTCAGGGACCCCGGCGTCCGGGTGGCGGCGAGCGGGCCGAGAGGGGAAGGAGAGGCGGGGGCCGCGGCCTCCTCCGTGGTGCCCAGGTCACTGGCGGGCGCGGCCCAGAGGAGGCGGCGCGACCCGCCGACCGAGCGCCCTGCTGGGAAGACGGAGTCCCTGAAGCCTGCGCTGCTGCCCTCCTCTCAGTGGCCTGGGCCGAAAGGGGGTGGTCGGAGGGCAGCCCGTTCCGCGCGCCCCACGCGAGCAAACGGCTCGAGAGGCCAGGAGGTTACGCTTCTGCCCTTTTCCTCCCTGAAACTCCGGGGCAAAAGGACCTAGAGTCTCCCGAGCGGCGCGGGCCCTGAAGGGCCGGGCTGGGGAGCCGAGCAGCAGAGGCCTCCCGGCGGCGCGAGCGGAACCCCCGCCCGGCTCTGGCTCCCGAGAACCTGCGCATCACGCGGCCAGGATTTCGGGGAAATCGCACGTTGGGTGGTCGCCTCCCAGGGACGGTCGCCGAGCCAGGGTCGCGAGGCTGCTGGCGGGGTGGGAGGCAGACAGAGAAAGACGTGTGTCGGGCAGACGCGGCCCCGGGGGCTGGGGCACTGGCCATCAGGGTCAGCCTTCTCCTCGAGCTTGTCCTGTCCCTTCCTGTCCCTTCCGCTCCCGCGGCCCGGGACAGGTTTGGGCCGGCGTCCCCTGCACACTCGCAGGGCTCTCGGAAGCCCACCCGTCCTCCCCGGACGGGCTTTCCGGGGAGGGACGGGGCCCCTGGGGATGGGAGGCCGGCCGGAGCCCTTGACTTCGTGCCCAAGGCGGTAGTTACCGGGCAGGGGCTGTGAGACTCCTGGCCGGCGGCGGTCAGCACCGACGGGAGGACACAGGGGCCTGAGCGGCCGCGCGCAGGTATTTTCCTTCTCGGTGCCACCGCTCTGTCCCCTGGGCTGGGAGGAGCCTGCTGCTCGCCTGCTGCGGCCTGACCTTGGCCAGTCCCTGCTCCCTTCTCTGACCTACGAGGCCGGACTTTCCATCCTCCTGCCTTCCGCGGGCCTCCGGACCTCGGAAGGCCCAGGGCTCCAGGCGTTGGCGGCGACGCGCGTTCTGCTCCGCGGCGGAACGGTCCGCTCAAGTCCGCCTCAGCCTCCCCCGGCGTCTGCAAGCCATGGCAGACGCTCGCGGGGACGCAGCTTGGAACCCGCGACGGACGCCACGCCGGAGAAACGGCACTTCCGCCCGGTGTGTGGCACATCCAGCCGCCCGTTTCCAGCCGTGCGCGCCGTGTCCGCGCGCCGTGGAGTGAGCTGCGCCGGAACCGGGCCGGCCCACCTCGCGCCTGGAACCCCGCGCCGCACGGTGCCGCGGTCGGCGCCAGGGCGCTCCCGGTGGGGAGCGGGGTGGGGGCCCCCGCCACGGCTTCCGCAGGCCTCGCCCGCGCCCCAGCACTTCCCTGGCTGCCAGATGGTTTAACGCTGCCCCTCCCCTCCGGTTATGGATCCCGGAGAATTCATCCCGGCTGGAAAGGGATTACCCGGGTCGCAGAAACACGTCTAAGTCCAAGTGGAAGAGAGCGTCCCGGTATCAAGAATGGAAACTCTCAAACGAAATCCCCAGATCCTGCCGGAAAGCGCCGCTCGCCCTGGCCGCCGGCTTGAACCTGCAGCCCCAGCTCCGGCCTCTGCAGGGCAGGTTCGCAGCGCCTTCCTGAAGACTCAGCGCCGCCCAGGTTCAAGGCGCTTTGATAGTGGATTGTGGGCCCCTCTGGGGCGAAGCCCAAAGGGTGGCAGATGACCCCCTCCCCAGACTTGTACCCCAATACAAGACCAGGGCCTCACTTTCCTCACCACCACAAGTGCCACAGGTTTCCCAGGTGGGACGGACTCTGGAGAGAGACCAAACCTCACCTCGGATTGTGGCTGCCCCTGGGCTTTTCCTGACTTCGGCCCCTGTCAGACACGTGGGACGGTGGGAAGTGGGAAGTCCTGTTTGAACTGGAAGAGCACTGACCGAGTGTTAAGTGGGGTGACCAAGAACATGGGCAGTGACCTCGGGCTGGTCCCCGTCTCTACATGTCCCTAGTTCCCAGCCTGGCAAGAAGAGATGCCCAGTGCCTGTACTGGGCCCAAAGCCCAGTCCCAGCCTTGGGCCCTAGGAAGCCAAGAGAGCCAGAGGAGGCTGGTGGCAAGAGGGAGCCCACGATGACACCGTGCCGTTCTCTGGGGAGCTGGGCCACACCCCAAGAGCCCCACCTCTTAGAAGTTTTCCACTAGGAAACTGCTCTGGAGGGAACTTGCCCAGAGGGAAGGGGCGGTGCAGGCGGCCCCACACCCTCATCTGTTTGGGTTCTGCTTCAGGTGCTGCCCTTGGTCCTGGGGCCGGCGGCACCCCATCTGCCCAAGGCCGCTCTCCGCTGAGGGAGATCCAGGTGTGCTTGAAGTCAAGGGAGACTCGCAGGTGTCCCTCCCGCGGGCTCCAGCGGCCTCTCAGAAGGGCCTCTCAGACCTGTCACTAGGCGGGTGGGGAGGAGAGAGCCCACGCCAGCCCGGTGTGCCGCGTGCTTCCAAGAATCCTGCCACCTGCGTCTGCGGAGGCTGCGATCCCGAAGCCCTTGTCTGCATGGGCGTCTAACTCAATGTGGTCTCCCCAGAAACCCCTGCTTGCACCGAGCATCACAGATACAACTGTTTCCTGGTTGGGAGTCTTTTCTGTCTGAGCTATGAAAAACAAACAAACAAAACAAACCTCACATTTCACTTCTTTTTGTGTCCAAGCCGGGGTGAGATGTCCTCCACCTTGCTTGGGGGCATTGCTACCCCCAGAAGGGACCAGAGTACATTTCCAGTATCATTGTCCCGCCCCACCCTGCTTTGGTTTTGTTTTTAGCACAGTAACTTGTTTCCCTGAAAGTTACTTCTTTGGAGAAAATTTGTATTTTTATTATCATTATTTTTTGATATCGGGGTTCACACTCAGGGCCTTCCACTTGTGGTGCCACTGAGCTAAATCCCTGGCCTCAAAGTTTGTATTTTTATTTTTAAAATTTTTCTCTTTCTCTTTCTCTCTCTCTCCCTCCCTCCCTCCCCCCTCTCTGGCAGTACTGAGAATCGAACTCAGAACCTTGTGCTCGCCAGGCAGGTGCACGCACCACTGAGCTGCGTCCCAGCCCAAATTTATAGTTTTAAACTGGGAGAAATCACCGTAACCCAGGGAGGTCTGCCTTCCTGGGTCCCAGGGAGGCGGCCTCCCAGAACGGGGGATCCCCCAACCCAGCTTCTTGGCTGCTCTCTGGGACTCTGGAAGTCCGACTGCCCGTCCGTCTGTCCGCCCCCGCGCCCCCCCCCCCCCCCCCCCCCCCCCCCCCCCCCCCCCCCCCCCCCCCGCTCGCTCCTTCCCCTGGGACTTGGTTGTCCTTGAATAGGGTCCTGGGTCACAGATTCGCCCAATGCCAGCAGTAGTCGCTACCTACTTCTCCCCTCTCTGGAAGGTGCCTTTAGGGGAACAAAAACAGTTTGTGTCACTGGTAATTAATTGCAGCGATTAGCAAAGTTCCCAAGAGGAAGACCTCGGCTCCACAGGACCGCGTTTGACTTTGTTAGTAATCAGGGCCGCGGGGTGCTTTCCGTTTTAGCTGGGGGGTTCCCCTTTCCTCTGCACTTTCCCAGTTTGTCCTCCTAATTCTGGACACTTCGTCGCCCCCTTTTCTGAGACGAGGCCGGGACTTCGGAAGCCCGCTGGGGACCTCGGGGACCCAGGGCGGGATCTCCTGGGCACTGGCTGCTGGGCGACCGACCCGGACCCCACTTTCTCCTGAGAACTCCGGGCCGGGTGCGCAGAAACCTCGCCTCGCTGCTGCAGCTCCAGGACCTGCGGTCCGTAGGCTTCCGGGGGAACCTTCTTTCCTTCTAGAAACGCTCCCCACGGCTTCCAGGGAGCCCGGGGCCGCGTCCGGAGTCTCGGGGCTGGAACAGTCCGAGGCTGGTGTGCACCGAAATTCCTCATTGCTTACATCAATCGCTGGCCGCAGCCCCGCGAGTCTGAAAACGGATCAGCTCGTTAACGACATCTGGGGAGCCCTGCAGAAAACGCCAGCCCCCCAAATCCGCCCTAAGAGCCGGAACAAACCCATCCACCTGAGAGAAACATTTCGGGACTTCAAAGACAGCAGGACCGGAGGAGCCGAGCTCCTCCCGCGCCGGGCCGGTGTCAGCGGACAGAAAGTGGCGCTGACCGCGCCGCCGCCGCGCAGCTCTGTGGAGACCCGGGCGCGTTTCGTTTGCCTCTAGGATCTGTTTGCAAGGCAAAAATCTCCCCCTAGTCTAAACAGCTCTGTAGGCCGAGGCACGCTAAGCTATTAGAGATTTAAGTGAAGTGACAGAGGCCGGGTTGGGCGCGTCTCCCCGTTTCGTGCGGACCCGTATTTTTATTTTTCTCTTTTCTTTTCCAGACCAGCGCGAAGGTGGGCTCCCAGCTGGGGTCGCACTCACCGCTCCCTCCAGGGAGAGGACGGTGGGCCCGGCGCCCAACCTCGCGCCGCGGGCGGGTGCGCAGGAGCCGGACTTGGGGTCTTAGGTGGGCGGCCCCGCGCAGCCCAGCCCTGGCCTCGGACTTCGGGGGTCGGGTTCCCAGCCCCAGAGGTCTCCGGATTTCCGCGGAAGAAGTCAGGCAGGGGTAATCCGGGAGGAAGCCGGGTGTCGCAGCCTGGCCCGTGGGGCCCGCAGTCTCGGGACAGCCCGCAGCGCTGGGAAGGCCGCCGGGCCAGCCGCTTGGCAAAGGGGCACAGACCTGGCGCGCGCACCTGGAGCCGCGGCTCGTTCGTGCCCCCGCGTGGGGCGGCGGCAGGACCGGCCGGTGCGCCCCGGGCAGGTCCCAGGAGCCCGGAGCCCGCGGGGACACGCGGCTTCCGCGCCTCCTCTCCGGCCTTTCCGCAGGTTGAGGGAGCTGAGACCCGCACTCGGCCGGCGGCGCTAGGGCGCGAAAGGGCGGCCCAGGGAGCGGGACGGTGCCCCCACTGCCCCAGCTTCAGTCCTCGCCTGGAGGATCAGCCGGGGCGGGTCCGCTGCTGTCCCCGCTGAGGAAGAGGCTCCTCCTAGGTGCGGAGTAAATGCCAGGCACGGAGCGACGCACTTTCTCATCAAACAAAAAGCTTTTTAAAAATAACACTTTATCTGAAGTCAAGAATATTTTCCCTGGATAATGAATCGGTTAGTTGATAAGCTATGAGGCGATTTCAACCTGCGTACTTCAGAAATATTTTGGTGCCTTTTGTTTTTCGAAGGCAGAAGCAAATTAACCTTGGTTAACGCAACAGTCCTCTTGACACGGTGCGGGTGTAGCCAAAGACGCCACTTAACTAACCACAGCTCGAAAGCGCGCTGGGCCCGGCCCGATGCAGTTTCTCTCGGGCGGGACCGCTCTCCTCGGTCTCTTTCCTCGTTCTGGGAATGGAATGGAGTCCTAAGTGCTGCTCTGCTCCCAGGCGCGAAGCGGCTACACACTTTCGGTGTGAGAATCTAGCTTCACTCTCTGAGAGTCGGGCCTTGAGCCCTGACCCTGCAGGGTGGCGGCAGCACAGCAGAGAGTTTAGTGAGTCTAACTTTGAAGAAGTCCAAGCAGGTAGGCTGCCCACCCACGGGGCGGCCAAGTTCAGGGAACAGGTGGTGAGAAATAGCACATGCGTCTCAACATAGTTTTCCAGCTCTCACCCGTCTGGACCTTTTAAGCAAGGCTGTGAGTGCTGGAAAAGCCAAGTGTGGATTTGCTTTAATTCCTTGGTAATTGGGCCGGGGATGCAGGGCTTTGTTACCTACGCAAAAAATTTATGAAATGTTTATCGAAGTCTAAGATAATTAACCAGAAAATACCTCCCCGTGTAAGCAATAGAAGCCTTCTCCTCTGACAGCTAATGGACTTGCTTGTATTTCTGTTTAGCCTGATGCTAACTGGTTTTTGGAAAAGCTGTCCCCAGAGACAAACGGAGGAAAGTGGGCCCAGGCACGACATGGGGAGGGGCTGCAGGAAGGGGTGGGGTTCCAGGAGTAAGCCCCACATCTCTCCTTCCCCAGTGTCCATGTATCTTTCTCCGAATCTGTCCGTCTATCCCGTGGGGCAAGTGCTCTACCACTGAGCGACACCCCAGCCTGAGAGTACCTTGTCTGGACCCTGCTTGATTGTTTGAGGCCCAGCAGTTGGATTCGCTGAAAGCAAAGCCCATCGATGGAATTGATGCCCATAAGCTTAATGCAATTTAATGTTTTCTTCTGGGGGTTGTACTGGTGGTAGAACCCAGGGCTTTCACCTTGAGTTATATCCCGAAACCTTTATAAGTTTTGTTTTGTGGAGACAGGATCTTACTAAATGGCTCAGTGCCCAGGCTGAGTTCAAACGTGTGATCTTCCTCCCCCCATCTCTCAGAGTGTTGGGATCACAGGTGTGCGCCACCACATCCCGCCATTTTGTTTTCCGAGTGGGCCTGGATTAAACAATACAGCAAGAACCCATTCAACCACAGGAGACTGTTTTAGACCCGAAAATCCTCGGATGAGGGTTAGAAAAGCAGTAATTTAAACCCCGAGAGAAAATTCCTAGCTACAAGAAAAAGAACAAAGGCTCCAAGGGAAATGAGAAAACGTATAATTGTACAAAAATCCTTTGGACAATTATTTGACAGTGTGTGTATTTTTCTGGTTACATTTGTTGATCTGAATTTCTCAGCCACCTTTCGCACATGTGAATCTTGAGAGTTGGGTTTAGCAAAGATGACTAATGGATCTTTTAGGAATTCATGCTTTAAAGTTGGTTTTCTGTGTGGGTCCTGGAAGCTGCTCCACTTTAGATACTTCATGGGATGGTTGTCAAGGGAACCTCGGGTAACGTTTCTCAGGAGTGTCTCTGAAATCATTATTCATAATTAAAAAATGATTTGTAGGAATCACTAGAAAAATATGGCATGGTATATTCAAGGATGTTTTCAAGCCATGTGGAATAAATAAAACCATGGTCTCATTGGGTAATACTGCCTCCCAGCCATCCTGCCTGTGCCAGGAGGTTCTGATACAGATGTGTAAATTTAAGAGCCAAGAGATTCTTGCATTTTTTCCTGATATTTTTATATTGATATACAAGTTATAATGTCACTCTTTAGAAGGTCCCTAAATAGTACAGCCCAAGGGGTGGGTTAGGGCACAAGAAAAGATTTATTTTTAAAAATCATCTTAGGACTTTAAAGGGGAGTAAAGACTGTGGAAAACATGATAAAAAGACGGAGTGGACTCCTGGCCACCTAAGTGACCACTGGTGTACCTTAGTAATGAAGTTGCCAAGATGGGCTGTCCTGCTGCCTCACTCTGTAGGCAAAGGCAGTAATTTGGGGTTTGCAAGACACTGGCAAAAATAAGCCCTTCAGCTGGGGGTCACGTGTGGACCCTATCCTGACAGAAGTGGGGAAAGGCTCATGAGGGCTGTTCAGTAGCCAGCAGTGGTGAATGCATTGGGTTTACAGCTAACTTGGTTTGGGTGGCTAATATTTATGTAGAGAATCAATATATAGTAAAGCAATTAAGTTATCCAAATGGAAGCAGCAGCAGCTGCTTAAAAAAGGGCTTTCATTCATCTACCTGACAGAATGTGCAAGCTGTGCCCCAGCGTGGCCACTCGGATGTGTGACTTAAGACTTGCCAGACCCCTTCAGTCCTCTTTGCAGCCACCTGGGTCACAGGTGACTCACTGGTATAGAAGGTGGCAGAAGCAGATGAAAAGCTGCATGTTCCAGCCACATTGTTCGTATTTATGTGCACTTAGAGCTGGGCTCGGAAGCAGTTTGTGCTTTGTGCAGGAAAACCAATGCAGTCCTCTGAGTTGAAGAGCTCTCACACACTCCTACACACACTATTCCTCCTTCAGAGATAACTATCAAGTAGCTACAGAGTACCAGGCCCCCAGCCAGGCATTTGCATAGTAAAAGTGAGTTCCTGCTATTGAGGACATGTTCAGTCCTGGCAATGACTTAACTAAAAATCTGGCCTGCTTCTGTGTACCAGGTTCACTCCCTTTGGACCAGTTATTCTGTTTCTGATTATGTATGCTATGGGATTGTGCTTAATACCAAAAAAACCTTTTGCATGAACATTTTTGTAGTGGTTAAGAGTGCAAGATTTGGTGTCAGATCTGGTTTGACTTCCCTGAAATACTCACTTTTGTTATCTCTACAGTGAGTGTAATAGCAATCTCATAAGGAGGCTGTGAGCCTTAACTTAAAAGAATATAACACACTGCCTGAAAGAAGTATTCAGTAAATGATAGCTATTATCACTGGCATTACCATCACAGTACCATTTATATTATTAAATTTGGGATCTTTATAATATTAAACTCCGAAGGTGAACCATTCTAAATGTCTGGAGGGGATGATTGGTTAATGTTGATTATATATATTCAATGAAAAGTTTTCTGTCTATTAAAAATGTTTTAAAAGTTCTAATAATATTATATAGTAAATACTTCCCTATATAAAATTTTATCTCCCAGACTCCCTTGCAGCTATCATTCTTTATATGGATTGAGTGTGGCCAACTGAACATACTTGTTAGAGAACTGAGGTGGAAGCCACATTTCTGCTGGCTCCCACTATTGTTTCTGCTGGTGGAATTGTGAATAGTTTTGTGTGTGTGTGTGTGTGTGTGTGTGTGTGTCGCACTGTTAGTAGAAGTCCCAATAACGTTGCTCCGAGGTCAGCAGCCCTAGTTCACAGCTAAGGGAATGTTGTCGGATTTGATGGTCACAGTGACAGCGTCCTAGACCTGTTATTATTGGCTATGGCAGTGCCAGTTTTGGCTTGGTAGGTCAATTCCTGTTACCTATCTACCAGGCAGCCTGGATGCCATTCTCCAGTCCTTCTGGCAAGTTGGTAAGCACCAAAGTCCCTCTGCTAAATCTCCTTCTGCTTCGAATAGCTTAGGAAATTTCTGTCCTTAGGACTAAATTCTTGGGCCGGAGGGTTAGCTCAGTGGTTCCGGCGCCTGCCTTGCAAGCGCAAGGACCTGAGTTCAATCCCCAGTTACCACATATAATGCTGGGCGTGGTGGCTCACGCCTGTAATCCCAGCACTTGGGAGGCAGAGACGGGAGGATTGCTGAGTTCGCGGCGGCTTGCCTGGGCACCATGGTGAGCTCAGGGCCAGCCTGAACTACAAAGCGAGACCCTGTCTCCAAAAAAGCAAAAAAAAAAAAAAAAAAAAAAAGGACTAAATTCTTTTAGGTTTAAGTTGGAAATTATACCAGTCTTATAAAACTCTGTTATCTTACTTAATCATTTCTATGTATAGAAAAATACCCAAAGAGTCTTCCTTACAATGTGGATCATGAGCATCTTTAGTAAGGCCATGAATGATCTTTGAATTTTCTTTTCATTGTCCTCATTTGAATTTTTTTTCTTTTTCACTTTTTCTGGTACTGGGGATTGAACTCAAGACCTTGCACTTACCAGGCAGGTGTGGCATCACTGAGCTACATCCCTGGTCCCATTTAAAATATTTTTAATTTTAAAAAATTTTTGGAGGGAGTTAGGGATTGAACCCAGGACCTCACACATACTAGGCACACTTTGTTACTGAACTACACTCCCAAAGTTCTTTACTCTTTTTAAAAATATACCTCTTTTGCACTTAAAAGCATTTATCATACAACTAGTGACTTACAGTGCACAATTCAGTGGCTTTAATATATTCACATATATGCAAAATCCATCTCCATAGTCAGCTTTAGAGTCTTTCTGTCATCTCACAAAGAAATACCATGCCTGAGGGCTGTTAACCCTTCCTCTCCCTTCTGCCACCTTTTCTTTGAAGTAGGGTTTCACTATGAAGCCCTGGCTGGCCTGAACTCACAGCAATTCTCCTACCTCTGCCTCCTGCGTGCTGAGGTTATAGGTGTGTACCACTATGCCTCAACACTAGTCTACTTTCTGTCTGTACACAGATTTCTTCACTGAGGAATTTCATATGAATGGAATCCTAAGATATGGGGTCTTTTGTGACTGGATTTTTTTCATGTAGCATAATATTTTCAGGATTCACCCATACTGTGGCATATACTAGTACCTTGTTCTTTTTCATGGTTGAGTAATACTCTCCGCATAGATAGGCCACTTTTTGTTATGTGTGTCTGTCACTGGACATTTGGTGGCCCCCTCTTTGACTATTACAGATTATGCTGTTATACCTCCAAATGTTATTAAATATACTAAGGAAAATATTTTGTGGTTCTGGGATTTGATCCCAGTGGTCCTCTACCATTGAGATACAACCCTAGTCCTTTTTATATTTTGGGGCAGAGTATACTCTAAATTGTCCAGGCTTCACTTGAATTCATGATCCTCCTGCCTCTCCTTCCTGAGTAGCTGAGGTTACAAACAGGTATCACCATGTGCAGCTAAAAAATTGTATAATATAAAGAAAACCTGACCTGGCTAACAAGTACACTAAAAGGAAGACAAGGTTGTAGATTTCATCTTTGCCTCATTGGCCAGTGAGCTTGGTGCTCGCTGAAGCTCCAAGCCCAGCTGCCCTGTAGTCCTGAGGACGGAACGGGATGTGTCGGGAGAGCTCGGTCTTCCTGTGACCGTGTGTGACACACATGCACTGGACCCTTGTGTGCGTAGTCCTGCCCTCTGCGACCCCCGGCCCAGCCTCAGTCTTAGTGGTGTTCTTGGCCACTACAGGGTGGAAGCAGACGCTATGAACCAATCTGCAGTGCCAGGAATTGGCTCTCAGGCCAGGCTCTCAGGAGGGCGAGTGTGGCAGTGTGCCAGGAGTTGTGCGATGTGACTTCACATGAAAACTCCCATCGACTGGGCTGCTGCAAATGCTCTAACGCTGGCCGCACGGGCTTGCTGACACTTGTATGGGTTATTGGGTTTCACTCTGTGGAGGTTACACCCTGATTAAAGAAAGAGAAGAAATGATAGCCGCATGGTTTCCCTCTGATCTCTTTTCCACACTCTCATTCTAGTGACTTCTTTTTCCTTTCGGACCATTTCTAAAGAGCCACAGGCCCCTACCACACAGCTGGTGAGGGGAAGAGCTGGGAATTTAATCTGACTCACTTGGGGCGGAATGCTGCTTTCGCTAGGAATTCCTCCAGGGCCCAGACACTACGTGATTTTCAGAACTTGGCTGCAGAGCTGGTGGCCCGCGAGGCCCAGGGCCGGCCTGGGAGGCCCCATCTTCTGGAGGCAGCAGATGCTCTTGTCCGTCTTGCGACCTCCTCTCGCTGCCATCCAGAGTCACCCCAGCCATGTGACAGACGCCCGGTCAGTGCCAAGTGAGTGTGACCATGGTGGGTTCTCCCGGAGGCCGAGCAGGCTGCCCTTCTGGCAGTCACTGGAAAAGCTAAAGGAGGAAACTCAGTGCTTGTTTTCTCCCGTGGCAGAAAGGGAGGTACTGCCTGTCACAGGGGCGTGGAAAACTCCCGCTGGAGAAGCCAGAGCTGCCTGACAAGTCCTGTGAAGCAGTAATTTCAGCGTTCAACGAGCGAGGCCCTCGTATAATTTAATGGGTCAAGAGGAGCGTGACCCCCAGCCAGAGAGCCTTCCGTTCTGTGGAGAAGCTGGTGAATAGGAGCTCTCCGCAGGTTATGCAGTCAGCGTTTCTGCCGTTTCGACCCTAGCACTGTGAGCTGTTCCTTAAAAATGCTAGCTGGGCTGGAGATTTAGCTCGGAGGTACCACTGTTTGCCTAGCAAGCACAAGGTCCCTGGTTCGATCCCGGTAACCGCATATAATGATATGTTTTGGGCGTGGTGACTCATGCCCACCAGCAATCAGTACCACATATCACAGTGCCAGGCGTGGTGGCTCACGACTGTAATCCCAGCTCTCGGGAGGCAGAGGCAGGAGGATTGCTGAGTTCCAGGCTTCCCTGGGCTACATAGTGAGCTCGGGGCCAGCCTGAACTACAAAGCCAGACCCTGTCTCAAAAAAAAAAAAAAAAAAAATGCTAGCGAGCTGACCTGTCACTCCAGTGTCCCCAGAGTTCACGCGTTGAACTTGAGGGTGACCCATGATGCCAGGTGCTGCGAGGCTGTAGTGATCACTGTGACATAACTGAAATGTGAGCACAGCCCTGGATGTTGTGAACTGAAAGCTGCACCCCACGTAAGGACGCGTACCCCCGCAGAAGTCCTCAGGGTCTGCTCGCCCTTCTCCCTGGTATCCTAGTAGGGAGCGGAGCTCCCAGCTCAGGACGGACTCCTGTTCCGTCCAGTGCCTCAGCTTCCCCAGGCTTCTGGAGGCCGACTCAGGACCCACAGAGGACCCGCGCGCCTCCGCAGGGAGGGCAGCTCTGCTCCCGCCGTGACCTTGGCACCACCCAGGTGCCCGTGACTCTCAGGCCAGGTCTGTCACCCCGCTCGCACCGTGCGTGACTCGCCCCTGCCGAGGAAGGACCACGGTGCGCTGCGGCCCCGCCAGCTCGCGGGACAGTGAGCTCTGTGGAATCTGAGTGTTCTACTGCATTCCTCCCTAATTAATTTAGAAAATTTAGTGGAAAGATAGAGAAAAAATCACAGGTCTCACGCACACACGCAGTACAGGAGGACCAAAGGGGAGTCATTCGGTGACGTGAAACTGTGGGTCTCCGGATTCAACCAGACTCCACAGTTTCCACCCAGAAACTATCCACCGGGGACTGCGTTGTGAAGGGGAAGAAACTAGCGGAGAGTGAAGGAGACGCCGGCGGAGCGCACTGGAGCTACTTCGGGCGTGAAGAGCTCAGCCCCGGAGACCCTCTGGGTGAACTCCGATTCACGGCGGAGGCTGGCAGCGGTCTCAAGCCCTGGGGGGCGCGGGCGGGGCCCACAGGGACTCACCGTGCTCCCGTATCCAGTGTCCTGCCCGAAACCTCCCCTGTCTGTCTGGCTGGGGCCCTGACCGGTCGCCCCGGGGACCGTGTAAAGAGGAGGCTGCCCGCAGGGAGGAGGGGCGGCGGGGAGGGCGGGAGCGTGCAGATGGACGGACGGACGCTGGGGAGCCCTCCGCCGCCTGCGCCTGCGGACCTGACTGCACGTTTATCTGGACTAACGTGTGAGAAACCAGCAAAGGGGGAGACCGGATGTGTGCGGCCGTCAGAGCATCAGTTTCTAGGCACAATGGAGGGTGGTAAGTGCCTATATATTTTTTAAAAAGGGTTCTTCTTTTTTTGGAAATACATATCAACCTATTTACGAATTTTCAAAAGTACCTGAAAGGGTGTGTGGGTTAGGGTCCTGTAGGAATCCGTGTGTCCAGGGACAGCACCCCAGCGCCCACACCACGCACACCCGTGGCTGGGTCTTCTGCCTGGCTCCGTGCGTCCAGGTGGGCCTGGCAGGTACAGCGAACTTCTCCAGCTCTGCCCCTTGCTGGCCACCTGCATTTTTTTTTTTTTTTTTTTTTGAGACAGGGTCTTGCTTTGCAGTTCAGGCTGGCCCTGAGCTCACTATGTAGCCCAGGCAAGCCTGGAACTCAGCAATTCTCCTGCCTCTGCCTCCCGAGTGCTGGGATGACAGGCATGAGCCACCATGCCCAGCACTGTGGTATGTGGTATTGATAGCTGGTGGGTGTGAGTCACCACGCCCAGCATTGTGTGTGGTTACTGGGATCGAACTCAGGGCCTTGCACTTGCGAGGCAGACGCTGGAACCACTGAGCTAAATCTCTGGCCCCACCTGCATTTTCTTAATGGTGACTTTGCCTGGTTTGAGCTATTGTATCATTTACTGGCAAGGTGATAATATTCAAAAGCGAGAAAGAAATGACATCAAAGTTACTGAAAATGTAAATCTTCTCCTTTACTCTGCAGTCTCGTTCAACTTGTCCTGATCGGTTGGTTTTGGTCATTTTGTTTGTGTTCTGGTTTTCTGCAACAGGGTCCTACTGTGTGGTCCAGGCTGGGCTTAAGCTCACTGTGTAGCTCAGGCTGGCCTCGAATCTGTGGTGATCCTCATGCCTCAGCTTCCTGAGGGCAGGGATCACAGGCGTGCGGCACCACCCCATCTTATTTTGGGTCACTTAATGTTACCTTCCTGTGGGCATGAGGGGGTTTATGTGGCAGATGCCAAAGGTGCAGGTGCCTCAATGCCCCATCTTGCACTTTGCCAGCTGCTGCCCCCCCATCTGTGACCTCAGCCACATGGGCGGGTGGCCCGCGGAGGACTGAGAGCCGCACAGGTCACCCCTGGGGACAGAGGAGAGGCCCCCTCGGGCCAGTGCCTGAGGGCCGCCACACCTGTCTGCAAGGGACCGCCAGTTAATTTTATCCTTCAGAGCCCGCCCCATCTCTTATTTTATTTACTGCTTCCTGGACTGGCTCACAGCTCCAGCGCCTCTGACCAGCTCATGAGGGGAGACACCTGTTCCTGGGCTCCGGGGGGCGGGGTTGGAATGTTTCACCGTTAGGTTTGATAACCGGCCCTCCTCAGGCGGGTTCCTTCCTGTTCCGGGTCTCTGGGTTCTGTTACTCCACTTGGAAAGTGGCTGTGAGTATGACTCTTGCTTCCTTGGGTGATTTTTGTTTGTTTATTGTCGTTTTCTTGGTGTGAGGCGAACGTGATAACCACTACTACACTATGGAAACTGTTGTTCTCTTGGCAGGAGTTGAACTCAGGGCCTTTGCACTGAGCTACTTCTTCAGGTCTTTTAGATTTTTTAAATGTTGAGACAGGGTCTTGCTAAATTGCCCAGGCTGGGCCCAAACGTATGATCTTCCTGCCTCAGCTTCCCAGAGTGCTGGGCTTACAGGTATGTAGACTGTCTTTTCTGTACTTGAGCTGCTTCCTAGGTTTTGGGGGTGGGTACACGTGTGGATTCCGGTTAACAGCACTGAGCTGCTTGCTTAGGTTTTGGTCCCGAGTACTCTTGGGCATCCTCTCTGAGGCGGAGACTGACTGTGGTGACGTGAGTTAATGGGCTCAGGTAGTCATTGCACTGTGTATACTTCAATCATTATGTTGTATATATAATTTTTGCTTTTCAAGTGTACCCCAGTAAAGCTGTGAAAGAACTGGTTGGCCTGGGATTTCTTTCTTTTTCCCCAGCACTAGGGGTGGAACTCGCAGGACCCTTCTCCTTCCCTTCCGCGCCTCCTCCCTTCCTTTCCTTTCTGGTGTCTTGCTAAGGTCCCCAGGCTGGCCTCACACTTGGAGCCCTCCTGCCTCAGCCTCCCAAGCGGCTGGGATTATAGGCGTGGGTGACCATGCCCAGTTTGGGTTTAGTTTTCGTCAGTTCTACTGATTTGCCTGGAAAGAATTCATCTTTGGGAAGCGCTGGGAATTGAATGCAGGCCCTGGCGTGCGTCGGGCGAGCCCTCCACCCGCAAGCTGCTCTCCGGGCTGCACGAGTCCTCTCTGCAGCTGGCAGGTCATCTTAATCTGAGGAGGTGGTGTCTCGTCAGTTTGGGAAGCTTTTCAGTGTCGTGTTTCTTCAAATATTCCTCCCCCCTCCCCGTGTCTCCTCCACCCTAATTATGTGTGTCTCGTACGCGCGTCTCCGTGTTTTTCTCCCTGCAAAGACTTGGTCTGGCCTTCAGACTACGGCTGGGGCGCGGTCTCCTAGGGGCGCCGTTGAAAGCCTGGGAGAGTTTCCAAGTTCCCTCCGCTCTGCCGGGGGCCGAGTTCTGGTCTCTGCCCCTTTGGCGCCATGAAACTCGTGTTGCTTTTCTGAGGCTGACGTTTAAACACAGGCCCACAGATGAGGTCTCTGGAGCGGAAGGAAAGCGGCACGGAGTCTCGAGCCTCCAGGGGACGAGGTCTGCAGCCCTGGTTCCGGCGGCCGTGCTCCCTCTGCTGGCTCCGGGGAAGAGTCCTCCCTACGTGTCCCCAACAGGGCCACTCGCCTTCACTGTTCCGCGACCTTCCTGTCCGTGTCCCTGTGTCCTCTCCTCTTACGAGGCCCCCAGTCGTGGGGCTCCACGAACACGCGAGAGCCAGGATGACTTCCTCTCACGGCTCTGACCAGCCCCGAGGAAGATCATCGAGGCTCCGGGAAGTCGAAGTCGCGGTGCGCTGTTCACTCTCAGCGAGTCTCCTGAAAGTGCCGTTTTGACTTCAGGCCTCCTTACAGCGACTCTTTGTATTTAGCTCAGGGCAGGAAAAAGCAAACTCCACAGGGACAGTGAAGCCCCTGCCGCTGCAGGGCTGCCCTCCACCCCGAGGATTCTTCCTTTCAAGTACCGGCTCCCTCGCTAAGTCTATTTTCTTCTTCCGGGCCCACCCGGGAGGCTGATGGTCCCTTTGCACAACTGACTGGCCTGTGCTCCAAGTCGCAAAGGCTCCAGGGCGGCCTGGGGTGGGGAGAAGCACCGGGCTCCCCCACCTCCTCCACCCCCGGCTCTGTCCACGGTGGAGCCCGGGCCGGCCGCGCGCACACTGTCAGCCGCGCTTCGCAGGTTTCCGGCTTTCACGGTTGTCCCTAGCACACAGTTGCTTCCGGTTTTTCTTCACAGATGGAACTAGAAGTCACCTACGGCATTTCTTTTCTTCTAGGCTCACGCCTGCAGACCACAGGGCACTGGCTCGGCGTCTCTTCAGTCTCCCCCTGTGCCAACCCCCAGCGATCAGGAGGAGAGACACAATGGCCGCTGGGAACAGGGAAACTTCGGAAGTGGACAGAAAGAGATAGTGAAACAGGACTTGGAGAACAGCCACCTTCTTCTGGTACAGGAGCCATGACCGCGCCTCAGTGTCAGCCACACGGTGTCACGGCTCCACACGGAGACGTGAGCGAGGCGGGAGCTGTGTCACCACATGCGTGTCTCCAAGTGAGTGTCTCACACGGCGGCGTGGACGCTGCACGCTTCGCCCACTGCTGTCCTCAAAATCCGCGATACAGGTGCTGCTCCTGGTCTGTGGGACGCAAGGCGAAGGCCAGGCTGAGGGCGGAGAGTTGACCTCCGCGTTCTCTCTGGAGAGACGCTCGCGAACCTCTCCGTTGCGGTGCCTTTTAGTCCCTTCAGCCCTTCAGCGAAGCCACGCTTCTAGCCACTGTACGCGAGCTGTGAGGAGGTGAACGCTCAGTGAAATGAATGAACCTTCTTGTAGCTTTTAACGTCACTTCCCAGTTAGGGAAGTGCCTGGGAGTTGTACAAAAACTCCTGTAGATCCTTCCTCTCCTGTAGATTTACAAGTTATTTACATTTCTTCCCAGAGGATTATTTACTTTCTCTAACTCATTTGAAACTAAATTGGAGACATCACGTCCCCTCTACCGCAAATTCTTCAGTACACATTTGCTAAAAACCAAGATACTCCCTTGACCTCAATCCATCATTAAAATTCACAAATTGACTGTTGAAACATTGCTATTACTGAATCCAGTGCTTACAATGAAATCCTATCCATTTTCCCACTGATGCCCTTTACCACCCCGCTCCAGGGTCCACCCAGGGCTGCACATCTCCGGTGGCCGCCCAGCTCCGTCCTCCCTCTGGTCAGGAGCAGGCCCTCGTGAAGGAAGTCCGCAGGGTTCACTCCGGCCGAGACTGGTTGGCCCAGGATTGTGTTCTCAGCGCTTCCTTTCAAACAGACCAGGATGTTCATTTGTTCTGCTTGATTTCATCCCCTGATGAAGGGATGTGGGGATCTTCTACTATAAATTTGCTCCAGTTCACTTTGCAATTGTAAGTATTTCTGTGGGGACTTTGAGGCTCCTATGAGCGCTGTTCCTCACTGACCCCTACTGAAGCTCGAGTGTCTGTTGTCCCTCTCTGTCCACCTCCTTCCCTCCCCGCCCTCCCTCCCCTGTATCTCTAGGTTTACTTCCCTTTTGGTGAAGCCGCTCTTCAGTGAACTTCCCTGAACGAGGCCTAGGAAGACAAAGGTCTGAGACTTTGCATAGTGGGTCTTTACTCTCCTTCCTTCTTGGATAGCTACTTGGATTAGTTATACAATTCTACATAGGAAGTCATATTTGAGGCTTTTGTTTTGCTATCTTCTCTTGTCCTGTGTTGCCTCTGAAATGCTCCAGTCATTCCAGCTTGTAAGAGGCTGAGGCTTTTCTCCTCCTCTGAAATATTTAGAGATTTGTTTTAAAAGGTATTTGATGGGAAGCTTGTCCCCCATTTTGGTGCGAGGCACTCTGACTTGTTTAATCTGGAAGAGCTTACTTCTCAGTTGTTGCAGTTGTGAGGTCTTTTTCCTTTAATAATTTCCTCCCTAAAGAAAATGTGAGAATATACATAATGGAGTACTGCTCAGCCTGAAAAAGATAAATTTGAGTCATTTGTAGGAAAATGGATGTACCTTGAGACCGTAGGTTCAATATTGTGTGGCTTTGCTCATACAGTATGAGAAATCCAAAGTATAAATAATTCAAAGGGGAAAATAAAAGACAGATGATAGGAAATAGGGAGGGAGATATTTTGGAGATGAAAAGGGGATGGGGAGATGGGAAGGAAGGGAAGTAACACAGCAAGAGGAGATATATATATATATCCCGTTGCTCCATTGATGAACTTATTTACTTTGTACCACAGTCATGTGCTAATAAAATTTTAAAAATTAATTTGCCTCTCCATATTATTGATTTTCTCTGGACCTCTTATTCTTGGATATTGACTTCCATATTGACTTTCTAATTTTGTATTCATATTTTTCTCCTCTTGTTTAATTTGTCCTATTTTAGTTTCTGGAAAACTTTTGAATCCATTTTTCAACTGGACTGCCAAATTTTCATTTTAGCTAATGTATTATTACTTCCCAAGGACTCATCCTTGCTCTTTGATTCTGTCCTTTTCATTCTATTCTTGTTTTATGTATGCACTGTATTCTCTCAGAGAAGTTTGCCTAGGAGCTCTGAAGTGTGCTTCTGCTGCCAATGTTTCTTTACATTTTTTTTTTTTTTGAGACAGGGTCTCGCTTTGTAGTTCAGGCTGGCTCTGAGCTCACTATGTAGCCCAGGCAAGCCTCGAACTCAGCAATCCTCCTGCCTCTGCCTCCCGAGTGCTGGGATGACAGGCGTGAGCCACCACGCCCAGCCCCAATGTCTCTTTCTTGTTTATTTTCCACTTATCTTGTTAGAGACCGTCTCATGTTAGAATTCCATATCGTATCTCTCATTTGAGTAAGGCACCGTACAAACAGAGAGTACCATAAATGATGGATAGAAGGAGACATGATAGATCTCTTAGAAATGAAAAGGGGCCAGGAGACCTACGGTGAGGAGAGAGAGCAGGTAAAGGGAGATAAGTAGAACACAGATATGGCAGGTACAGGAACCTAATAAGGTCAGTGAAGGTAAATAGTATATGTCATAAACATGAGATAAGCTTAGTAATATCAACAAGAACCAAAACAGGGAAAAAGGACTTAGAGGAGGAGAAAGGGAATAAAAAAATGTACCACGCCATATTATGTGCTAGTTACCTGCATCCCCAGATGATTATGAACTACGTGTAGTGAAAACTAATGAAAAAGAAAGCTAGAAAAAGTCTATATAGTTGATATTAGACATAATGTCTACTAGAGGATGAAACACACACAACAAACCAGAACAGAGAACATGAACATGAACAACATGAACAGAACATGAAAACGAGGGAAAGGAGGCAGAGCGCGGGGCCCATGGGCTCAGAGGACATGAGGTACTGAGCTGTGGGGGGCTGCCTGGGAGGGTATTGGGATTCATTGGGGATTTAAGTTACTAGTATCTGTAAATCTTTTTGTTGAGGACATTAGTTTCTTGGAGGACAAACCTTCCATTTCCCTCTGCAGGGAAGAGGCACCTCACCGCAGGTCTCCCGGGGCCAAGAGGTGGAATACAGCTGGACCTTCATCTGTTTCCTGCCGGTGCCCTCTCTGCACCCCACACTGGCTGCTGCCCGAGTCCAGGACCTCTGCCAATGGGAGATTTGGAGAGAAAGTCATTTAGAAAAACGAAGCTTGCCTTAAAATGCTCTGCAAAGACATTCAGGGGTCAGAAGGAACCGACCATCAAATCGAAGTACAGCCAGAGTTTAAAGGAAAAATAAGTCCCCAGCATCGCCGAGGCTGAGGCGCTTTTGAGTCTGTGCTCAGAGGAGAAGGAAAACATCTCACACAGCTGTCATATCCACAAGATCCCAACAGACCTCCCAAGAGCGGTATGGCGAAAGTCTGCGTAAGGATTTTGTTGGGGACTGAGTAATTCTAAGGAAGACACATGGTTTCCTTTATTTCAATCTTTTCTCCGGTTTATTTTCTCAGGAATGATGTGCTCTCCCTCCCTTTCTTCCTTTCATGTACTTCTTCTTCCTTCTCTTCTTCCTGTGCTGAGAGTTGAACCGAGGGCCCCATGCATGCAAGGCCCTCATGACAGGCTGGCTTTTTTCTGACCAGGATGTGTCTGATGCTGCGAACGAAGTACCGTTTCGCTTCTACAGTTCCACCTAGTGGTCAAGGCTCTGACCCGAGGCACGTATTTAACCATGAATTTTTTTTTAAAATGATGATTTGATTCAGTATTGCCTAATCTGATGTTTTGTTTTATTTGATCAGTTGTTATTTACATTGGTGTAAAAAGAAGTGTTTGTTATGAATGTTAACAATAAACTGTGTGAGAGATAGGCTTTGTCTTTTCTGTCAGAGCACAAGGCCAAAACAATTCTATCTTGGCTTTAAATGAGCTGGCCACCTACTCACTCTGCCTCGCCTCTGTTAACATCCTGACTGCCAAAAAATGAGGACTGTGTACCTTTCCATCTTCCAAGATAAAAACCAAGACCTTTGCTTTCCAAACCACACACCCCTCCCTCTAATTGCTAGCATAAGCCACCCCTCGCCCCTCCACTCAAGTTAAAACTCCATATTGAGATTTCTTGACGTCTGAGTGCTTTATTACTTGCGTGGACAGTTTGAGTCTGAGGATTTATTCCAAGCAATGGTCCTATGATAGTAAGATCTGAGAGTGAGCTTTTGTTTGGAGACTTGGTGAAGCTCCTAGTCAGGCACATGTGAAGAATTTGTTATTTTCAACTCATCTACTGGGAACTCATCTACCGGTAACTAACCATTTCCTCCACTTGGCTTTACCCACAATGCCGATGGCTAAGGAGGTCCTGTTTGTCAAGTTTGCCTCTGCCTCGTCACTGCCCTGGTGGACTGGGGTCGGCCGGCGGTCCTTGCACAGCACCTGCTGATGCTGGGAGCGGGAATTATCTTGCGGCTCAGCTGGGGGTCACTCAGAATGGCTCATGAGGGTGACAAGAAGCCCTGGCAGGACTGGCAGGGGCTGAGCTGCCTCTGGGGAGGGCCCTGGGTCCAGAAGGCACCAGGGTTCTGGAGCTGAGAGCCAGGCCCTGGGATGGGCCAGGAGGAGGAGTGGAAGTGAGCTCTGAGTTCTGTAGGGCTGGCTGGAAGGCCGGGCCGGCGGGGATGCGGGCAGGCTGACCCTTCTCTCTCTCCATGTATTTCCACAAGCTCAGCTTTCCTGTGGCTTCTCACAGGATCTCTTCTGCAGGGTTCTTATAGTCCTCATGTGGCAGCTCAACGTTCCCAGCAGTAAAAAAGCAGAATCTGCCAGGGATTCCAGATGCTTGGGCCTGGAACCGGCCTAGCATCACTGCTGTGTTTAAAACAGTCACAGGCCAGCCCAGATTCAAGGGAAAGAGACTTTAATGTTTCTTAGTGTGGGGATGCCAAAGAACTTGGAATCATTTTTATCCTACCACACTAAACAACAAATTTGGTTTGTTCCCAGTGGCTGCCATAACTGATTACCACAAATTGGGTGGTTTAAAACAACAATTTATTCTCTTACAATTTTAGAAGCCCTGAAGTCTAAAATCGAGTCTTTGGCAAGGCCCTGTTACCTCAGAAGCTTCTAGAAGGGACTCTGCCTTTGCCTCTTCCACCTTCTGGTGGTGCCAGGTGTTTCTTGGCTTGGCCACCTCCTGTCTTCACGCGGACTTCTTCCTTCCTCTGCCACTCTGCTTTCTCTTTTTCCTCCCCTTTTATGTTAAAAAAAGTAATTGAATTTAGGGCTTATGTTAGGTCCAGGATGACCTCATCTGAAGATTCTTACCTTGGGGTTGGGTGATGTTGCTCAGTGTATACTACATGCTTAGCACACCTGAGGCCTTGGGTTTCATCCTCAACCTGGAAAAACAAAAACAAAAATAAACCATTACAAAGATCCAGTTCCCAAACAGTATCACATTTACAGGTACATTTACATCTTTGGGGGGACATAGTACAAGCACCATGCCAGGCCTATTTCTCTTTTTATTAATCTTGCTTGGACCATGTTGTAATCTCTGCTTATGTGGTTTCATGTTTTCAATTCATCTGGAAAATTTAGTCATTATTTTTAAAAACGCTCCCTCTCTTTGTCTCCATTTGCTCTCCCTGGCTTCCCAATTAGATGTCTGTGTCTGTCTCTGTGCCTGTCCCTATCCATATCTAGTTTATATCTGCAGTTCTGTCTGTCTATCTCAAAGCAGTAGCACAATTTCTCTTTAAAGGGCATAGTGTAAATATCTTGGGCCTCAAAAGCCACACAGTCTGTGTTATACCTATTCAACTCAACTCTGTTGTGTACAAGGGAAGCCACAGGCAATATATAAACAGATGAGCTGTTTACTTTCCAATAAAACTTTATTTATAAAACAAGTAGCCTCTGGATTTGGCACGTGGGCCATGGTTCACCAACTCCTGTGCCAGACCTTCTCCTTCATCTTCTTTACACTTTCTCACATTTTCATCTCTTGATTTCTCTGCTACATTCTGGGTAATTCCTTCAGATTTATCTGCCAGTTTACTAATTTTTACATCACAGTATAATCTATTATTTAACTGACCCATTGAGTTTTGTTTTTTTTTTTTTTTGAGACAGGGTCTCGCTTTGTAGTTCAGGCTGGCCCTGAGTTCACTATGTAGCACAGGCAAGCCTCGAACTCAACAATCCTCCTGCCTCTGCCTCCCGAGTGCTGGGGTGACAGGCGTGAGCCACCACGCCTGGCACTGTGGTGTGTGGTATTGATTGCTGATGGGCGTGAATCGCCACGCCCAACATTGTATGTGGTTACCGGGATCAAACTCAGGGCCTTGTGCTTGCGAGGCAGGCGCTGGAACCACTGAGCTAAATCTCTGGCCCCCCCCCCCCACTGAGTTTTTTATTCAAAAGTTAGAATAATAATTTCTAGAACTTTCCCCAACTCCAGCAGTTCATGTCGGATGGCTTCCTGCTGTTTATTCCTTTGTACCTTCTGCTCTTTAAACATCCTGTATGTAACTAGTGTGCATGCTGCTTGTAAACGTATTGCAGAAAACTTTGCAATCCTTGAGAGTCTGACAGCGCCGTTCCTGTTTCTGTTAGCTTCCTTTGTCAGTGACGAATCTTCCCAACTATTTATTTTTTAAAGCAGCATAACGACCTTTGTTAGGCAAACATCTAGAAGTGCACACTCAAAGAATCAGAATACAGGCTCTCAAGAAAGAAGGGCACCACAGTTTGGAGCTGGGAATACTTGTGTGCTTTTAGAAATGGGAAGCCAGGGAATTTAGGAATCTATGGGACAGTCCATCTTGGACTTAGTAATTACTTGTTAATTTTTGTTGTGAGGTTGTGCGTATAGCAATTTTGTTTTGTGGGTGTGTGCAGGACTAACACAGGGGCAGGTTCTCCAGTCTACCTCAGCCTTTGCCAGCACCCGGAGTGCCCTCTTCTCCCTGGAGCTTCAGAGCCTCACGGGTCCTTCTCACAGAACAAGCTGAGGAGGGATGCAGGGGGGCTCCCTCCAGGCAGCTCCATCTCTGATTCTGCCCCTGAGAGTCTGAGACCCCAGCCCATCCCCCACCCACCCAGCTTCTGCCTCCTGCCCTCATGGGTGCTGTGACTGCTGGTCGCAAGAGGTCAGTGGCCCAGGGACTTCCTTTCCATCATCCCACCCTTGCCCTCTGGGGGACAGCTTCAGTTTGTGCCCTGCGTCTGTGTCCTGGGACATCGCTGGGGACCCCTTCCACCTCAGGACGCACCACGTCTCAGATGCTGGCGTGCAGCGCCGTCCCTGGGCTGCTAATACTGGTTTGGAATAGCAGTTGCTGGAATCGCTCGGGACCCAAGTGAGCGGGCCTCGGCCACCTCCGAGACCCCCCGTTCACGGCTGGGGTGGGGCGCCCCCTGCAGGGCGTGACGTGAGGACTGAAAGGTGCGACCCTCACACCCCTTAGCGTCCTGTCACCTGAGAACCGCTCTCAGCCTCAGCCTCTTCTTCCTGGGTGGGGTACTTCCGGTGGGTCATCTGTGGCACAGTCATCCTGCCCTTAGAAAGTGCTAGGAAGGACACACGGACGGATGAAACCATGTCACGTGCGACCGTTTCCGGCGTGTCACTTGTTGGACCCGGAGCAAATGCGAGGGAAGGAAGCTCTGATGACAGTGTGAGGCTTTACCTATGTGACTTTGCGGGGCTCTAGGGGAGGGGGAAGGGGAGCCCGAGCCCTCCTGGCTGCCCTGAGCTCAGACTTGGTGGGGGGCGTGGACACTTGGAGAAGTGCCCCTGACTGTTTGTTAACGCGAACAACCGAAAGAGTAGGAGTGAACCCGCGCATGCGCCGCGCTGCCGAGAGAGTACAACTGTCCACGCGGACGGTGAGCCCAGCCTCCTCCGCCTCGGTGTCCTGGGGAGATTTATGAGCCCTTCACACACGGGCTTCATTCAAATGGGGCAGCAACACTTGCACTCGCTTGAGCTGTGGCCAGGGTGGGCCCTGAGGCCCAGAGATGGAGGGGCCTGCGAGGCCTGGGCAGCTCTCAGCACCCAGCTTGGGGGCCTCGGGGGCAGCAGCTGCTCCGCTCAGCAGTTCTGGATCCCCCCCGTTTCGCCTCTCAGGGAAGAAACAACGCATGTTGACATGAAGGTGGAGGCTCAGATCTCTCCGGGGACGTGGAAGCCTCCAGCAGTGGAGATGTCAGCACCTCCCCTGATTTTACTTTTCTCTCCACACGACTGTTTGCTGGTGAAGTTAGGATTTTGCTAGACTTTTTTCTTTTCCTTTCCCTATTATACTTTTTAGCTTGGAAATTGAGAATGGTGTAATAAGTTGAAGAAAGGCTCCCCGAGGTAGAACTACCCCAAATCCCTGGAGCCCGTGATTGCAATCTTATTTGAAAAAGGACATTATAAGTACATTTATGTCTTGCTTTGTTTTGTTTTTCCCTTGGTACTGAGAATTGAACCCAGGACCTTTGTACCGAGTTCCATCCCTAGCCAACCCTCCTCCTTTTCTGAAACAGGGTCTTGCTAAATTGCCAAATTGCCCAGGCTCAGCTCAAATATGCGGACTTCCTGCTTCAGCCTCCCAGCATGTTGGAACTACAGCCATGCACCACCACACCTGGCCTTAAACTGGGTCTTCCGCTGAGGAGACAATCCCGGGTTATCAGCGGTGATACTCAGGAAGCGATGCAGGCGTGGGGCTGCCTGAGATGGTGCAGACAGAGCCAGGGGTGCCGGGAACCAGAAGAGGGGAAGGCTTTGTCCTCAGAGACCCCGGAGGGAACACGCCAGCCGACGTGTCGGTGCAGGCTTCCGGCCTCCAGCACAGGAGAAAGTAACTCTGCGAGTCTCCACCTCGGAGTCGGGCGCAGCAGCCCCAGGAAGCTGACGCAGGCGACGGCGTGGTTCCAGCACCCATCACAGAAAAGCCACCGAACGGCAGTGACCACCACAGCCCCTGACGCTGCTCTCTGCAGGGCGACAGTAGGCTCGCAGGAGGCTTCCACGGTCACCAGAGTGGGAGGGAAGTGGGGGAGGCAAAGCAAGAAGGAAGCGAGCCCCGAGTGGGCACTGCCCGCTAGCACAGCCGCTCAGGACCCGGGACTTGGAGCTGCTAGAAGCTTCATGGAGCAGGTCAGACATGGCGCTGGTACCAGAGCGGCTGCAGCTTTGCCTTCAGAGGCTGGAGGCTGTGACGGAGGGAGGCCCAGGGCCTACCCGGCCTTCTGCGCTGGGAAGTGGGGAGTGCTCGAGGCCAGGAGCAGCCACGCACGTCCCCGACCAGCTGTCACACACGCTCTGAGCTGGCGAACTCGGAGGGGACCTGGAGGCTTAATCATCCCCGTGAGAGAATCACGGGCCGGAATCCCTGGGGCCAGCCTGGGTGCTGCGTTCCCGTCCAGCTCTGTCCGCTCTTTCCTACTCTGTTAGCTCTTTCTGTCACTGCTCCGCCTGGCGCCAGGACCACTGTCCCTTCGTCTGCATGTGGAGTCTCTCCCGAGTGTCCTCAGGGGGACCGACTGCTTCCAGGCCCCTCTGATATCAAAATATCTACAGATACTCAAGTGCCTGCTACAAAACTTGCATATAAACCATGCACGTTTCTCACAGATACTTTAGACCATTTCTAGATTTCTTATGATACCAACTACAACATGAATGCTATGTAAATAGCCGCTAGGGATTAAGGACAAAGGAACAAGTTCGTACACGTTCAGCACAGGTACAGTTCTTTGCCCAAACAGCTCTGATCTGAAGTTGGTTGAGAGCACAGATGTGAAGCCCACTACGTAGCGGGCGGACTCTGTTTCCTCTCCCATCTCATCTGACCTGCTGATCCAACCTGCTCTCCCTCAGCCTCAAGATTTCTCACCTGTTTCTGCATTTGGTTAGAATGGTGAAAAGAAATCCCTTTACACAGAGTAGGGAATTGGGAAGGAAAAAAAGGTTTCTTGGTGAAATATTGTTTGCCTCTCCCTCACCAGCGGAAGGAAAAGACTTCTGAAAGACACTTAGACTTAAAGTAGCATTTCTCTGAGGGCTCCGTTGAGGCACATGGGCCCACATGAGTTCAGTCGGGCCCAAGAGCCAGGTCTGAGGAGATGGCCCCTGCCCCGGGGGTCCCAGAGGGCTTCTCCCTAGCTCGTGGGTCTTTCTGACTAGGTGTCTAAAGGCTGTCCACACTGCCGGCCATTGGAGCCCTGAGTTGACTGATGGAGGGTCCTGGATGCATTTGAAGCAGACCTCACATAAACAGGGACGGGGCTGTTGTGGGAGGGGCATCACCAAGGCCACCAAAGAGGGTGACCAGCATGGGACAGTGCGGAGAGGAGGTTGCCGGGTTTGGCCTAAGAACCGCGAATGGACTGAGATGTCCCTTCAAAAGGATTATGGTTTAAATGGCGAATAGCTGGCCTTTGTACCTTGATTTCACAAGATTAATATATCCCACCATGGCAGAACCTGTTATAGAAAAAGAAAGAAAATCCGTCTCCGACCCGCCCCAGACCAAGGTGCTGGGGGATCTTCCACGCACACGGGAGCGTCCCAAGCACCCCAGATCCAGCCCTTCTGAATTCCCTTGGCGGGTGTGAGACCAGGGAAGGCCGCTGGGACGTTTCTCCCGCATGCTGAGTTTATGGCGCCACACGGTTCGGAGAGCACACGAGAGAGGCCAGGCACACGACGTGCACGTGACCGAAAGCACTGGTGTGGCCAGAGCTGTCCACCAGGATGGTGGTCTGGGCCTTTTGGAGACCTGTGTTGGAACAGGGGGTGACAGTTTTGTGCCAGCAACGGTAGCCCGAATACATGGCAATTTTCTCTTCCTCTGTCTGGCCTTAGTCCTACCGGGATGTCAGTATTTATTAGAGTCAGATGTTTGCAGAGAACAGATTCGACGCAGGATGCATACACCGATGGGATTATCTCACAGGATCTTACAGTACTATCTTACAGTGTTGACCCCAAAAGCCCAATGTGGAAGAGTGCAAGGGCGCTGGAAATCCCGAGAATCCAGCTGAGGATCCCAGGCCAGTGTCCCACGTGACTCCAGCCCCGGCCAGACCGCACAGCAGTGCCGCATGCAGTCTGGACAGAGGATCCGCCCCCGGAAGGCGCAAGGCCCAGGGGCGGGAGGTAGAGAGATTGCGCTCGGGGTGAAGGGTCTGTGCCCGGAGCCTGGGGGATCCGTCTGGAGCCAGGAAGTGACCCTGGAGGCGAAGACCAGAGCTCCTTCCAGAACGCAGCCATCCCCAGCCAGAGCGAGAACCCAAGCTCCTCCAGCAAGAACGGCCCAGTTCGCATCAGGGACACCAGCCGGCCCAAGCCTCTCTCCAGTTCTCCTTTATGCTGTTGGTAGCAACCTTCCGGCGGGGCTTCCTCGCTCAGGACCGTGCTGACTCGCTTCAGCTGGGCGGTCCCGCGCACGTGAACCATCAATGCACTGTAGTTTGGATCTCGCGTGTCCCCAAAAGCCGTGTGTTGAAGACTTGGGGGGCGGTGGAACTTTAAGAGCGTGGACTCTTCAGGACACTGGGAGTGTGTCCTCACGGCCCCTGGCTGTGGGGCGAGTGCTCTGCTGTCCCGCACAATCTTGCCGGCCAGGATGTCTCGTTCACCTAGGGCCAGGCAACAAGGCCCGTCGGTCACAGACTGAAATTCCCGAAGCTGTGGGCTGAAACGAAGCCCACCTCTTGGGAAGTTGCTTATCTCAAGTCTTTTGCCAGCTGACACAGAAAACCATTTAATTAAGGCTCTGATGACACGAAACTCTGATTTTACCCCCAGGTGAGTGAAATAGTTTTCTTGATTATTTCTCCAGATCCCAATGGGATTCCCATACTGCAGCCCTGACGTCTCTGGCCTCGGGGACATTCCATGACTGAATCAGTGCTGGAGGAAAACATATAAAGAATCTGGAGGCCAAAGATTATTTGGCTATTATATGGAGGTTATTCCTAGGGCTCTGTGATATTTCCCACAAATACCAGCGTCTCTGGTTTTCAAGTACGTATGAATAAAACTCCACTCCTAGTCCACTGGGGGAATCATACAAGAGGACTTTGGGTTACAGTAACTTCTCATAAACAGTGGAAACTCAGTGTGACTTGTGTCCTAGGTGCCACATGTTTCTAATACCCCTGCCCACGTCTCTCTGTGTGCTCAGGCAGTCTGTACCCCTCCTTGGGGTTTGCCTAGGAAGTTATATCCGACTGCCGATTGGCTGCCGCCCTCGAAGTTCTAATGGTGCGTCTCTTATCTTCCCAGTACCTCCTGGCCCGGCCCGGGGTGGGGTGGGGGGAGCAGAGGTGGGCGTGGCCAAGGAAAACAAGTGCGACTTTGTAGAACGGTGTGGCCCTTGGCTTTGGTGGATTTCTCCTCACTCAAACAGCCGCCAAACAGCAGCGCGGGGTTGTGTTATTCAGCGGGATTAATCACATGTAAAATGCAAGGTTCATCTTCCTTTCTTTCCTCTAAGCATTACAGCCCTGCCCTTTCTTGAATTTGCGTATCGTGGGCGTGTATGTGTATGCGCGTGTGCGCGTGCATGAGTGTGTGTGTTTAAGGAAGAGGAGACTATTGACTCTGGAAACTGTGCAACTGGACGCTGAAGCACAAATAGCAATTCCCGACCCTTCCGGGCTTCTCTGCCCTTTCCCGCGGCCACGTTTGCTTCCGCTTTTTGTGCCAAGCCTTCAGACCCTTCTCTGACCTGCCCTCTCCCTGGCTACTTCCTGCAGGAAGACCCCAGAGCCCGCAGACCTGCCGAGGCCCCGCTGTCCTCTGCCTCCAGGACTGGTCACACCCTGGTGTCCTGACCCTTTTTCTTGAGCCTATGTGCTCTGTGCGAGCCCTTGCAGGGTCAGGGCCGCTACGTCTGTGCTTGGGGAGCACGCGCAGGAAGGAAGGAATCTGTCTTGCTCATTCTGCATTTTCTAGTCCTGAATCCCCATCGTTCGGATCATAGTTTCTCATCTGTTGTTTTTAATATAAAAATGGCACAGACATTTCACTGTGTGGTGGTCAACTTCTCACAGTTGATCATTCTGGAAATTCTAGCCAAATCACTCAGTGAGAGATGAACCAAGCTATTGGGTAAAATTAATTGATGTAATTAGAAGGAAGAAGTGTCTTGGAAGAATCGGACCGGTCTGGGATGGTGTGGCCGGAAGCTGCTGGCCTCTCGCACTTCCTCCTGGCTGCGTGGCTGTGCCGGTGACTGGTGGTTCTCACGCGGAGCCACTGTTAGTGGCCACGACACATTAATTGAGCCTCACTACTTCCAGGTGTGTGGCACACTCCAGGGTCACCATGCAGGGGGTTCATGTGTGTTCAATTACCGCCGAGATATGAAGGAATGCGACATGTCACGCGTTCGAGTGTCAATTACGGCCCCTCACAGGACTGGCCACAAACTAAAGCCATCGGCTCCTCTCCTGCCTGCCCAGCTTGTTCTGATTGGGCTTAAAACACCGCGAGCCACACTGTTAGGCTGTGTGAGTGTGTGTGGGTGTGTGTGGGTGTGTGTGTGTGTGTTTGGGGGAAGCAGGGAGTGCACAGAACCGAAGGAACCTGACGGTTGGCAGAGCTGTCTTGAAAATTCTGGAAACGCATTCCCTCCTCCTGATGACCCTCTAAGGGCTGCACCCCAGGGTTGGAGCTGTGAAGTCCTGGAGGGCTGGAGGACGCAGGATCCAGCCATCTGCTAAGGGCACAGGGATGCCCCAGAAATGCCCACCACTGCGCCCACCTGAGTTATGCCACAGGGCTGGTGGGACCTTCCTATTATGTTTGTATGTAGATTTTCACACACAAACTGAAGAAATGTGACTTGCAAGTTTTGTGTAATGTTATGATAATTTGCTAACTAAAATTAATTTGTGCAAGAACAATTTTAAAATAGAGGATTTCCTGTTTCCTCTGGCTGTCATGAACTGCCACTAAACCTTGCCCCTTGGGTTTAGAGTCACACAAGGTTGTGACACACCAAGCCTGTCCCAGGAGGCTCTCTTAGAAGAATCTTTCTTCTTTCTTTCTTTCTCTTTCTTTCTTTCTTTCTTTCTTTTTCTTTCTTTCTTTCTTTTTCTTTCTCTCTCTCTTTCCTTCCTTTCCTTTCCTTTCCTTCCTTATTTCTTTTCCTTCCCTCCCTCCCTCCCTCCTTCCTTCTTTTTTTTATAAAGGCATTTTTCTTAGAAGCCATGAACAGTTATTATAATGAGTATTTATTGTGCTGTCTTCCTTCCTTCCTCAGTTTCAGTGATCAATCACCATTAGCCCTGTTAGTGCTGCCCTGTATGGAATAAATATCACCCCCTTTCCCTGCAACAACAAGAGACCTAACATTCTCACTCAAGGTCACCTGATGACGACTCTGCACTAGAAATCCCAGATGCTTAAGATCCGCTGTTTCCTAGACCAACAAGCCATGTTTTTCCTCTGTTCCTTCATTTCGGGGTGCGGGCAGCCCCGTGTTGACCTCCACGTTCATTCATCAGTCAGCAAACATTTGTTAAATATCTACTTTGAAATGTGTTAATTGTAGGAATAAGGTGCTTTTGTTGAAAGAACTTGGGTCAAATTCTGACCTCAAAACCACACTGAACTCTTGGTAGGAACAGTGGTGGCTGTTGGCAAACTTGATTTAATGCTGCACCCCCTCCCCAGCCCGCATCTTTTCGTGTAATCCTTACTCTTCTCCAAACCTCCTGTTTACTGCTCAAGTTACCTTCCCCCCGGAATCGGGAATTTGGCCACTAATACAATGAATCATATGAAACTGCTGATATCCAGCCATTTCCGACTCACAAAAAGGTCAGTTTCATATGGTTCAACTTGATCCCGGACTGCTAGATGTCTGCAGCTTGTGCACTCGAACTGTCCAGTCCACAGAAAATAATTTTGGAAAAGACACAATGCCTTTGGAATCCAATGCTGAAATGACCATCTATTTGTGAATTTAATTGATATCAACTCAGAAGAGCCTGCATTAGAATCCACTTTCTCCCCACTTTGGGTGGATGCCCAGTATGAGTTGGCTGGGAAGATGCCAACTGTGCCTCACGATTCTCCTGTAAATAAACCAGAGCCCCCTAGGGGCCCAGCCTCCCTGAGAGGGCAGGGCCTAATGCCTGCCCAATTGTGCCTCCATTCATGTGGGAGAGCAAAAATACTAACCCTAATCCTCTCTGCGTCTGTGTCCGGTATTACAATACACAGTGTGGAGGAGGGCCTCCCGTGGTCTGTCTGGGCTGGGTTTCCTAACAGCTCCAAGGACATGTCTCTGAAAGGAAGGTTCTGGAGCCAGGCCTCGCTGGACCCTCTGCAGGGCTCAGACAAGCTCAGACCTGGGGCCCTCCCAACTTTGCTGGTAGACCAGATGCCAAAGGGCAGCTGGCCTGGCCACGTTAACCCAGCAGTTTAGTGACCTTGAGTGAGCCTGTGAGAAGACCAGACCTGTCTCTTCCATGGCTTCCATTCCCAAAATCTTTTCCCTCCCATTTCTTTTGGCTTCTGCATCTTTCAAATAACCTGTTTTGGCCCAGGTTCCATAGAAAACAGAGGCTCAGGCAAGGATTCTGTGCCACGCTTCATCAGGAGGTCACAGCCTCAGGGTGGTAGGACCCTGAGGGGGAGCAGGGGTGTGCGGGGCTGGAAACTGCTGGCTTGCAGGCTCGTTCTTGTCCACGGTTGGGTTTGGGCAGACGCAGGGTGAGCAGGCGTGAGTCCAGCAGTCAGCTGTTTTGCCTGTTCTGTGATTGGGGCGGCCGCCTGGGCATGGGGAGGAGGGTTGGCAAAATGCACCTTAAGACAGCAATTGAAAGCCAGGCAGGGAAGGGAGAGATGCCAACCACCCCCAGGCTGGGCCACGTCCCGAAGGGTCTCTGAGCCCAGCTGAGCTGCGGCGTGGCATTAGGGGACATTTAAATTCAACTTGAGACACCTTCCAAACACAGCCCGGGTTGGGGTGCTGCCGCTTGCCCAGTGGGAAGATATGGAGCGAAGGTGCTCAAAATGGCCCAGGCGTGATGATGCACCCCATAATCCCACGATCCAGCGGGGCGAGGCGGGAGGACGGCCCAAGCTTGAGGCCAACCTGGGCCACATAGGCGAGCGCAAACCCAGCCTAGACTACTCGGTGAGACCCAGTCTCAAAAACAAATAAATTAAAACAACAGGAAAGTCTTGCGGGGTTGATGGAGAAGGCGAGGTTGCAAAGGAGTCCTCACAAGCACGGCCATCAGCACATGGCGCTCCCAGAGACCAAGCGTTGCCACGGGCCGATCCCCGGTGGCCCTGAAGCTTCTGCCGCCCAGGCCCCGCTTGCGGCGCCCTCTCACGGGCCACAGCTTGCAGAGCTCGGAGTTCTGGTGCGGCTCCTCGGGTGCACTTGGAGGGTCACTGGGCAGGACAGAAGCTCGCAAGCCATGCTCCCTCCTTCGGGGTCACTCGAGCCCAGACCTGGACGTCACTCGGGCCACGCCGCCGCTCCTAGCTGCAGAAGGTGTGGGGGTGCTCCAGCCTAAGTTGGGGACCCGCTCCCCGAGTCACTGCAGCCTTCCCTGGAGCCCCTCCCCCTCAACAAATAAACTAGGACATGGAGGTCATTACGCTGCACGTTATTAGGCAAAATTGGATTAATTAACCTTGTCTGGCCTCTCAGCTTGGGAGACAGAAAAAAAAAAAAACGAAGTCTAGTTCAAATGCAGCTTTTTGAAAATGTCAGCCATGGCTCAGTGATAAATATTTATAAATATGTACGCCACGTATCCACAGGGTGGCCAGTGTATTTTTACATGTGAGTACACAAAGGGACTCTGTCGTTCGCACGCATTCAAAGCAGGAGCCCTGAAAGGGCCCTTATGGCTTGTGTGAGGAATGTTTATTAAGAATAATATGCAAAACGGGCCGTGGTCTCAATGGGCCCATTGACAGGCATCGCAGCGGCCAGCCAGGACGGTGGATCATCAGGAAGGATACTAGACTCTGGGG